>CABHPH010131063.1:0-23680 GCA_902168325.1 Peromyscus nudipes | reverse complement strand
CAGCAAACCCCTTCAGAGATGACACAGTCACTTGAAGTTAAGAGCTTGAGATGGGCTTCAATGTTTTCTAAGACAGAGATACATTAAAATAAATACTTTGTGAGACAGCATCTCACTATGAAGCCTGGCCTGCCCTAGCACACCTAATCCTCCTGCCTTAGCTTCCCCAGTGCTCGGATTATAGGCTTAGGCTGCTGAGCCCAGCTCTATGATATTTAAAGCAATACCATCTGAATACCGGGCGAGTAATGCCAAACGAACACCAAGATTTTCAGTTCGTGGATGCAGCCGGCACTGCACTGCTCTGCCTACACCCCCCAACACTACCCCATTCTTCTTCAGGGACTCTTCCACATTCATCTTCCTATAATGTCTGAACACCTGGGGGTGGTGAGAATAAAGAGCAAGCAGTATGCCTTCCCACAAAAAGGTCATAATGTAGTATCTCCCCTGACTTCCATCAAAGGCCAAAAGCCAACCTTATTGTTTTATAGTAGTCAAGGGAGTCCGTGAAGTTACTTACGTCTTTGTAGTATCTTGAGAGAGGTCTGGGGCTAGTACAAGATTTGGGGGATTTGGTTTAAAGCGGGTCTTTCGGCTAGGAGACTTAACTGGGATTGAGTGGTGTAACAGTTTAGGGTGGGAAAGGGGAGAGTTTTGAAGCCTAGGAGAGTGTAATGGTGGGTAAGCCCAGTAATCTTGCTGAGAAGGGGGCTGTTTACCCTGAGAGTTTGGTTACTGTTGTAGCCTTCCAAAAAAAAAAAAAAAAAAAAAAAAGGATTTGAGGAAGTCCCTGCCTGAAAGTACAATAAAATATTTGCAAATTCATCTTCCTGAATGAGAATTTCTCAGAATTTGTCATGCGTACAAACCAGGTGTGGTGGTGAACACTTGTCATCACAGCATTCTGCAGGCTGAGACAGGAGAATCTTGAGGTGAGGTCAACCCTTGGGGTTCATAAAACCTAGTCTTCAAGGCAGGCAATCAAGCAAAGTAAGAGAAAGGAGAATGAGAAGGTAATGGGGAGAGAAAATGGCCAAAATGTATCATATACATGTGTGACATTGTCAAAGCATTTTTCTAAAAAGGTCATGTTTACATGCACAGCTGACTTGCATTCCTGGTAATCTGGCTGGGCTTAGTTCTTAATCCTGTTGTATGGGTGTAAACAGTCCAGTTCACTAAGGTTAGTTTTGTTTTGAAGGGGGTTATGAAACAGGATCTGTCTGTGAGGCCCTAACTAGCCTCAAAGTCTTGATCGCCCCACCTCAGCCTCCCCAATGCTCCATACCTCCACACCCAGCTGCTCCAAGTAGTTTTTGAAGCTGCATATGACAATCCTTAATGAGTAGGGAAATCATTTTTGTGGGTCATGACCAGCAAATTTCATTACCAAAAGAGCAAAAAGCCAAATAAGAGAACATCCTCTATAAAAAGGGTAACAGTGAAGCTTTCAGCTTTGTGCTATATTTCAGCAAATCAAAAAGCCACCAAATATGAGCCATGCCATTATTTTATGTACTACTAAGAATGATAAATCCAGGGCCTGGGGGTGGAGAGATAGCTCAGTGGTAAAGAGCACTGTTTGCTCTTCCAGAGGACCCAGATTCAATTCCCAGTACCTACATGGCAGCTCACAGCCATCTGTAGCTCTAGTTTGGGGGATCCAACACCCTCTTCAAGATCATGGTGCACAGACATACATGTAGACAAAATATCCATATATATAAAATTAAAACAAAAACAAACAAACCTTGCCGGATGGTAGTGGTGCACTCAGGAGGCAGGGGCAAGAGGATCTCTGATCTACAGAGAGAGTTCCAGGACAGCTAAGGCTACACAGGAAAACCCTGTCTCAAAAAAATAAAGTTAAAAAAAAATCTCAAAAGATAATTTAAGAAATGAAAACATAATACTAGGAATTTTGAATAAAGTTTCAAAGTAGTTTAAAAAAAATCGGGACAATAGAGAAATGGTTCAGAGTTTAAGAGCATAGGCTGCTCTTCCAGAGGACCAGGGTTTGATTTCCAGCACCCACATGGGCATTCACAACCATCTACTCCAGTTCCAGGGGTTGCATCATCCTCTTTTGGCCACCACAGGCACCAGGGATGTATATGGTACACAGACAAACATGGAGCCAAAGCATCCTTACACTTTCTTTTTATTTAAAAGAATGATAAAATCAAAACCAGACAGGCCTTTAATCCCAGCACCAGCTAAGCAGAAGGCAGATGTCCCTGAGTTCGAAACCAGCCTGATCTACATAGCAAGTTCCAGGTCGGCCAGGGTTACACAGTGAGACCCGGCCTCAAAGAAGTAATAAATAAAATCGTATCAAAATGTCTCATTGCTATGTTCTGATTTCAGAGCTGTTAAATAGAGGAAGAACACAATATTGAAACGTAAGGCATATAGAGCTGTGTATATTGGATCACAGTGTGAAATGAATTTCTGTTTTTTGCTCATTATTGCTAGGCAAGTTTGAAAGCCATGGTTATGGTGGAAGTACGCAGGAGAAGCTGAACATGACTGAAGGTAGCAGAATGTGAGTGCTTTCTGAGACGCAATGGACTACCTGCACAAGTTGAGCTGTAATGGAACAGTTAATGAGAGCTGGGGACATCAGGGGGAGTTCAGCAAGGAGACAGCCTTTTACCTGGCCTCAACTTGATGAGGTAGTAGCAGGACAATAGACATTCCCAGTGAAAGAGCAGACTGTAAGAAGGCATGAGCCTTCAGACTACACTCTGGGGAACTGAAGTACAACAGGCCTGAGAAAGTTGGCTCCAGATGGAGAAGGCTTTGAATGCCCTGCCAGCAGTTCTAGATTTCATGATAATGACAGCAGGCGAGGAATTTAGGTGATGCAGCTAATTACCGATGGTGATGACGATGACGATGACGATGATGATGATGACAGTGTATGAGGGAGGCTACCCATGGAACCCAAGGCTTCTGAATACTACCGAGCTGGCTCTCTGCTAGTGATCCACAGCCCCAGCCTGCACCTAGTTCTTTGAAGTGAAATGGTTGACATCAATGGGAAGGGCAGATTGATAAGCAAAAGACTGAAGAACCTGAGAGGGTAGGAGAATCTATTGTTTCTGCCCAACTTACCCTATCCTGCTAATGATAGATGCTTAGAAAAGCCGCACACTTGACTTAGTTCTCTGCCATCCTGACTTTCCTAATAGTTCCTGTTTGGAAGTCAGGTGAGACAAAGGAGCATGGGGTGAACAGAGGGGATAGAGACCGTACTGCACTTTATCTTCCCACTCCCCTCAGGGCATTCTCCTTGCCCATAGGCACAGATTTCTGATGGAGCTACAGGCATCGGAGTTCACAGCTAGGAGTCCAAGGGAAGTAGCTGTCTGCAGATGAGTGAGGAGGGAACTGGCAGCTCCCAGAGGCCACGCATTCCAGTAAAACCAGAACTTGAAACATAAGCCATGTACTCTGATACTCAAAAGACTGAAATATGGTGGCATGGCCACTCTTGCTTTGTTCCCCGTGCTGGCCAAGCCCCTGTCCTGAGGACACTTCTAACCAGTCCCTCCTTATGCTTCCAAGACTCCTGGTAGAAGGTGTGTATCAAGAGGTAAAGCAGTAAGGTTGAGTAAGTTTTGTGCAAATTTCTTGCTTCCCTGGTCAGAACAAAACATAAAAATGTTTGAGCCCTGAGACACAAACTGTGACACTTTGGTGAGTACATGCAAAAATGAAGTGCTTGTGGTTACATGTAAAGCTGCTTTCCTACAACATAACATAAAAATAATGTAAATTCTTTCTTTAGAACCACATAAACAAATTGAAAACAAAAGGAAGCGTTTTATATTTTAGTACCTTTAGCAGCATTTCCCCCCCCCCCCTCTCTGTTACAACCCCTGACCACCACATCCAGCCTAATGCTTCTTTTTCCGCTTTCTGAACAGGGATTCAGAAATTCACCAGCATTACTAGGAAACCCCACCCCCATGGCATCTCCCCAGCCCCTGAAGAAGGTGGCTCAAAGAAGGACTTCCCCACTTCCTGGCACTCCCCTCACTTCCTGAACAAGCCAGAAGAGACTAGCTCCGCTCTCTAGATCCAAGGCTGCCTCTAAGCTAGCTGCCACATTTGAGGCACACTTCCTGTAGTGACCACACCTGAGGCACACTTCCTGTAGTGACCATACTTGGGCCCCATTATTCCAGGAGTTAGGTGGGGAGGAAGAACACGGTCGGTATTTATAACATGGTGTCTGTGGAGGACACAAATTAGAAATCAACTCTTAAGAACTCATTTCAGTCACAAGCAAGGGCTGTCTGTCTTCCAAGCTCAGAAAGGAGATGTAAAACTGGGGCAGACACATGTCAACACGAAGTTATTAACAGTGATAACTTCACTCTGTCCCCTAGGAAGAGTCCAGCCCTCTGGAGTTACAGCTGAAAGAACTTGCTTCCACCTAGGTGGACTGTCTCTGGTGACCAGTACTGGCTAGGCTGCGGTTGACTAAACAGATGGTAATCCATTTAGAGATGACTGTGCTGAGCGGGACCCAAGATTCAGCCTGTCTGCTATTCTCTGGCTGTGTGCATAAAACTTCTGGGTTTGACTCACAATCACCCTGGTGTTAGCTGTAGTAGCCTTTCGGTAAGTGTTGAAAATTAAGTATTTATGCCAGCCATGGCCCAAACTTAGGGACTTGGCAGCAAGTGGTTTTACCATGGAGCCATCTCAACAGCCCTTCCTCAGTTTTTCATGGTTGTAACAGTGGCTGACATAAGTCATGGCATGTTATTTTGGCTTATGGTTCCTAAGGTTTCATGGTCATCTGACTGTTGCTCTGGGGCTCTGAAAGGCGGAATAAGGAAGCCAGGGACAAGACAGACCCTTGTAGTGCCCACTCTCATCCTCAGCGGCCTACTCCTTCCAACTACACCCCATTTCTAAAGTTTCTAGCATATCACACCCCGCTAGCACCATCTAATAATTTTGCTCCCTCAATGGGTAACTGTGTTGACATCAGAATCCTCAGAGTCTAGTCACTTTCCAAAAGCCTGCAGCACGTGAGCCTCGGGAACAGTCCCCATCCAAACTGTAGTGGGGATCTGCCTGGTTATTTTGTCCCCTGGTGAATCTGTTAGACCTCTTTTAAGGTTTCCCAGAAGAATTCAACGCATGATTCTGAGTAATGCTTCATTAGTGTCTTGGACAGAATAATGCTTTCAGTTGCAGAGAGGTTGTTGTTTGACACAGTCAATAGTAACTCAGGTTCTCTTCTTAGAACAAAGCATGGCTTCCAGCTCATCCTGAGCTCACAGCACAGTAACGGCCTAACTGGATTACTCCAAACAGTGCAAAGTGGAACTCATCTGCCGTCCTTCTGTCCACTGACGTGGCTCTGTGTGCAATTTGCCTTTTCTTCAGTGTAGACGCATCTGCTTGGAGTTTATTGCTGTGCGGGAGAGCTTCAGGACATTTTCAGCCCAGTGACTTTTCATTTTCAGCCTCTGAGAGTCTCATGCCCTCCAGCAGCAGTGATTTAGGAGAGCTCCACTCTGAGAGCACCAGGAGCTGCTGGTGTCCATCTGGTGTCCTGACACCAAAGGCATTCACCAGACCTGGGCACTGGCTCCACTTCTGCCACTTATTACTTGTTTGACTCCAGGCAAGTAATTTCATCTCAGGACATTATGAACAGAGCCGACCTCTCTCCTCTTGCAGAGTCATTCTGAGGGTTTCATGAGCTACTGTGTGGAAAGTACCCTGGCAATGTGGAAGGGACACACACAGGGTGGTCAGGTCTCCAACCAGAAGCCTATTCCCCCTACTGTGGCTTCCTGAAGTTGGCCTGGTCTCCCTCCACTCTCTGCAGTCATTCAACAGGTACTCTTTGGGTGCCTACTTTATCTGTGGAAGAACATTTTCCCAGAGCTGGGGATTCAGTTCAGTGGTCCAGCACCTGCCCATCATACATGTGGTCTGGGTTGGGTGCCCAGCAACAGGAAGGGCAGATACAACAACTCCCCAAACCTTCAGGGTAACTTAGTTGGGAAGTTGTTGTTTTCAATGCATGTCTTACGCATCAAATGATGGAAACATTTTTAAAGTGTAGAGTGCATTGTTTTGAACTTAATTACTTCTCAAAGGCACACTGAAATAGTAAAGCCTGACACCTGCCCAAGCACGTCTCTCAGAGACAAGGGGCCAAGCAGTCTACCTGCATCTCTCCTTGGAAGGAAGGTATGCTTTCGGCTCCCTGGGAAGCAAGGATACCTTCTGCTTTCAGCCAGGAGAGGTAAAAGGAAGGTCAGGATGGATAAGGTTAAGAAGACCAGGAGAAATCACCAGGTGATACCAAAGTGACTGGCAACTTCGCCATTCCCAGCATCCAGTACCACCGTGAATATGTTCATTTATACAAAGGCAGCTTTCATGCTCTGTAGTTTAGCCTGAGGTCAATTCAATCAAAGAAACATTTCTTCTACGTTTAAAAGCCTTTGTTGAAGGATCACAGATACCAGTTCCGGAGCAAAGGCAGAGGCTAAATATCCTTGGGGGGAAAAGAGAAACATTTAAAAAATGACTTAGCTGGACAGCAGGGCATGCAAGAATGAGGAGGAAGAAAATAAATGGCTCCTTCCTGCCTCCCTCTGTGACGTAGAGATTACCCCTAAAATAGTCCGCGTCTCAGTGGGAAGCTGAGGAAGACGCATCTTCACAAGTTCCATGATGCGCGGGCAACCAAGGGAGAGGAACAGGGAAGGAGGTGGGAACTACTTTCGATTTTGAGTTTTTGCCAGCAGAGGGGTCGTGGGGTTGTTTTGAGACAGGACCTCACTCTGAGGCCTAGGCTAGTCTCAAACTTCAGATCCTCCTGCCTCACCTCTGCAATGCTAGGATTACACACGTGTGCTAGCACCCCGGCTGGGAACAGCAACTGTGCACCCAAACAAGAGTGCCCCTCCCCAACTGTATCGCCAGCCTTGTTTTTCTTTTGAACTGGCTTCTCTAATAAGTTTCCCAGCCGGCCTTGAACTCTTTCTATAGCCTAGTCAGGTCTTGAACTTGTGACTACCTCTTCTTCAGCCTCTAAAGTAAATGAGATTACAGGCCCCTGTCTCTAGGCCCATCAGAAACAATGTTTGTGATGCAGGGGATGAACCCTGACCTCACTAATGATTGGCCAGCGCTCTTACCTCTGAGCTCTGCTCCAAGCCAGGAACAGTAACTCTGTGTGGAAATTCAGAAGACTAACATGCTTTGAGGTGAGGCACAACTGAAGGCCCATCTAGTGAAATCAGTGTTTCCTACTCTTGCCCCACTATTTTTCTTAAATGTATGTAAGTGTATGGCCTGCATATATGTGTGTGTACCACATTCATGCAGTGGCCAGAAAAGGGGATTGAATCCCTTGGAAGTGAGGTTGTGAGCCACCATGTAGGTGTGGGGAATCTGTGCTGGCTAGTTTTATGTCAACTCGACACAAGCTAGAGTCACTGGAGAGGAGGGAGCCTCAACTGAGATAATGCCTCAATAAGATTGGGCTATGGGCAGGCCTTAGTGCATTTTCTTAATTAGTGATTGATGGGGAGGGCCCATGGCAGGTGGTACTATCCCTGGGCTAGTGGTCCTAGGTTCCATAACAGCAGTTCTCAACCTTCCTAATGCAACCCTTTAATACAATTCCTCATGTCGTGGTGACCCCGAACCATAGAATTATTTTCGTTGCTACTTCATAACTGTAACTTTGCCACTGTTATGAATCATAATGTAAATATCTGCGTTTTCTGATGGTCTTAGGTGATCCCTGTGAAAGGGTTGTTTGACCAAAACGGGTCACAACCCATAGGTTGAGAACCACAGTTCTATAAGAAAGCAGACTGCGCAAGCCAATAAATAGCACCCCTCCATGGCTTCTGCATCAGCTCCTGCCTCCAATTTCCTGCCCTGTTTGAGTTCCTGTCCTGACTCCCTTTGATGGTGAACAGTGTTGTGGAAGCGTAAACCAAATACACCCTTTTCTCCCCAGCTTGCTTTTGGTCGTGGTGTTTCCTCACAGCAACAGAAACCCTAACGAAGACAGAATCGAACCCAAGCCCTCTAGATAAGCAGCCAGTGCTCTTAACCTCCGAGCCGTCTCTCCAGCCACTCACTCCATTATTCGTAAGCCGTACACTTTGTATTGCCTTAGGATGGATGAAGCTCAACTTCTGTTTCAGGCTGGTCTCCCATCGACTCTCCTAGAGTCCCATGATTTACAACCTCAAATGGATTTTCATCTTTTCAGCTTTCCTGTGTTTCTTCAGTTGTTGAGTATTCTTTTCGGAAAAGCTTTTTATTTTTAGTATTTCAGACTTAGAGAAAAGTTGTACACCTGGGCTGGGGATGTGGCTTACTAGTGGAGTATTTGTCTAGCATAGGAGAAGCCCTGGGTTCGACTCATATTACTGTAAAAGACGAAAGGGGCAGGGGCCTGGAGAGATAACTCAGCCAATAAGAGCACTGGTTGCTCCTGCAGAGGACCAGGATTTTGTTCCCAACACCCATGCCATAGCTCATAACCATCCATAACTCTAGGTCCAGGGGAATCTGACACCCTCTTCTGACATTACCTGTACCAGGCATGCACAGAGTACACATACATATGTACACAAAACACATGCAAATAAAATAAATATAAAAATAAATAAATTAGGAAGAACTGTCCACACATAGCATAACGATTTTTTCCTGTGTTTAAGATAGAACCCAGGTTTCATTTCAGTGCTATACTGCTTAACTGCCAGCCAAACACATCAATTTTCACCTGAACAATTAGAAAGTAAATTGCCAACGTGACCCCTGTGGTGGGCATTCAGACCACTGGCTAACTCTCTTTGAGAAGAAACTTGGTGCTTAGCTGTTGGGATTGTGGTTGCACATGGCTGTCAATCATTTCCTTTAGGATTTGCCTAATCTGCAGAGAGCATCCTTGACCAGAGAGATACACCTTTCCTCAGTGGCCCAATCCATTGACAATCAAAGCAAAAACAGAAAGAGCCAAGGACTTGAGCCCTGCTCCTGGTGACGGTGTGGGCCTTGTGTAAGGGCTCCATGGTGGGGTTAGCTCAGGCCGTCAGTCTGCAGTTCATTTCAACTCCTCCTCTGCCCAGTCCTCTTTCCTTCCCCTCCCATCCACAGATGTTAATCCCAACAGCTCTCTCTAATAAATATCCTGAGCCCTGAGTCTGTCTCAGTCTGCTTCCTGAAAAATCCAAACTCCTGCAGTTGGAGCCAGGGGAGATCTGAGAAGTCAGAGATCAGACAGGGTTTGGAGCTGGCCCATTCACCACTGCAAGACAGACCACAGGTTCCATGAGTGACAGATGGAGCACAGATAGCCTTTGGCACAAGACAAGCAATTAAAATACTTTGAAAGTATCTTTTTGTTCACTTAAAAAAGAATTGATTTTGTTTTTAACATGTGTGTGTGTGTGTGTGTGCACTCCCACACACTGTGTCTGTGGGTATGTGCGTGTGACTGCTGGTGCCCACAGAGGCCAGGTGTCAGGTCCCCCACCTGATGTGGGTACTGGAAATCAACCTGGAGTCCTTTACAAGAGCAGTAAGCACTCTTAAACCCTAAAACATCTCTTCAGCCCCCTCACCTTTTGTTTTTATTTTAAAGACAAGGTCTCAAGTAATTCAGGCTAGCTTCAAGCTTCCTATGTAGCCAAGGTTAATTTTGAACTCCTGATCCTCCCTCCTTGCCTCCACTTCCTGGTGCTAAATTATCAGCCAATAATACAACACCCATCTTAAAAATACTTTTTTTTCAACACAAAATGGAGGAACAGACAGACAAAACAGACAGAAGGAATAGCAAAATGGCAGCTATAAATCCCTCATATAAAATGACTCAGCCAGGTGAGTCAGCCTTTGTCATCAGCCACACCATAGTTGGCACAACAGATGCGTGAGTAAGTGACCCTGTGGCAGACTGAGACTCTTCAGAGCCCAGCAGCCCGGGTTGGCACTGACTGGGGCTTTACTACTTATACCTCTACCAGTGTCCAGCTCAACAGCCTGAGAGGCCGGTGTAAGAGTCTGGGTATGGCATCCCACCCCCAAGAAACCATCTGGCGACAAAAGCTGGAGACGCTGGAATCCTTCTTCGGTGAATGATTCATTCTAACAGGAATGGACAAGTATTTGGGTGAGTGTTTCGATTGTCTCATCCCTCAGGCATCACCCTGGGGTTCTGGAATATTCCATTAGCATAGAATCTCACAGAACATTGCATCAGACTGGGGGATTCAACTTGCAACACAGAAGCTATGATGGTGGGTCGGTGTCTGACATGGAATCTTCTGTCTGTGTTGCTCACAAGCGGTATCTGTGCCTGCTGGACTGCCTCACTCTGCAGAGATGGAGTGCCATTTTCCAGGCTGCATAAGGACAGAGAACAAAAGGATTTTACTATGGTTCTGTGTCTGCAGCAGGAAGAATATGTGGACCTGGGAAACAAACTTGCTATCACTCCCCTGGGTCCCAGATCTACTCCTGCCATTCTGATTCCATAGGGCTAAGGGACCTGGTTCCTAAAATGGGACTCTCTGCACCAGGTGAGGCAGCAGAAGTCCCTTTGAATAACTAGCAGTAGCTTCTGCCTGAACACTTTTGTGTGTCTGGTATCCAGAGACAAGGAGAACAGTCTCCCTGGGGACATTACCCTCATCATCAGGACCCTCCACATCCAATAGCTGATCAAAGTGTGGTTCTAGACTCAAGGCCTGGACCAGGGAAATGGTTCAGTTGGTAAAGTGCTTGCCTACCGAGCTTGAGCCTCAGAATCCATGTGCTTGGAATGGTGGAGACGGGAGGATCTCATGGGACTCACCAGCCAGCCTGGCCTACTTGGTGCCTTCCAAGCCAGTGAGAGAGCCTGTCTCAAAAGGCAAAGTAGATAGCTCCCGAAGGATAAACCTGAGGTTGTCCTCTAGCCCTCATATGCATGTGCACACATGAGCATGTGAACTTACACACACACATACACACACACACACACACACACACACACACACACACGCTCACGTGCACACACACACACAACACAATAAAAATTGGTCCCAGCACTTTCAGCCTGATTGGGGCACTGTGGTTCCAGAGCTCCTCATGGGTCACTTGAGGCTGCCGCTCTTCCTTACAGCTGTGTTTCCTGCCTCTATGCTTGCTTCCTTCTCTTCCCTTCCCTTCTACAGGTGTCAATCAGAGGCACTCCCGAATAAACATCCTGGATGCTAAACTGTGACTCAGAGGCTTCTTCCTGTGGAGTCACAACTATGAAGATGCTCTGTTGCCCCCAGAACTGTAATGTGTTTTTCTCACAAATGAGAACACTCAGAGTATTTCAGCCAAATCATCTAAATCAGGATTTAACAAGTTTGCCTCTCATCTCCAGACTCTACTGAAATTGTCAAAGTTCTCAATAGTATCCTGTGTGTGTTCATGTGTATGTGGGCGTATATGCACATGGTAGGGGGCTTTGTGTATGTGCATGTGTGTACGAGTGGGTGCGTGTGTGTGTGTGTGTGCGTGTGTGCATATGTGTTTGAAGGTCAGTACATAACCTTAGGTGTCACCTTATTTTGAGACAGGGTCTCTCACTGACGTGGAACTCTCCAAACAGGGGAGCTGACTGGAGAGAGAGCCTCAGAATCTCCACCTCCCCACCTCTGGGACTACAAGCGGTCACCACCATGCCAGACTTTCCCCCATGGGTCCTGGGGAGCAAACTCATGTCCTCGTGTTTGCAAGGCAAGCACTGTAGTGACCTGGCTGTCCTCCTCGCCCTAATCACACCGTCCTTATAGGGAAAAGATCCTTCCAGAAATCACACCTGTGTTTATGTGGCATGGCTCTCAGTCTGGTTTTGTTTGTTTGTTTGTTTCATGGTTATTAACGTGTATATGTATGTGTACATGGGATGTGTGAGGACAACTCTGCGGAGTTATGGAATCCAATCTCTCCTTCCGTCTCTGTATGGGTTCTGGAGGTTGCATCATGAGCAACATTATCCACTGAGCTATCTCACCAGCTCCTCCAGTCTTGTTCAACATTGAACAGTTTCTTAGTCATTCTTTCACTTTATATAATATTCACATATGCAGTATTATGTAATACTCACATATGCAGCAGCCCAGGCTGGCTTCAGACTTCTGCCTCTACCTCCCAAGTGCCACAGCGTGCACCACCATGTATGGCTTTCCTTTGACTTTCACGACTCAACAGTTCTCAAGATGATAGGCCCCTTCTTTTTGTAGAATGTTTTTGAATTTAAGCTTATCTTGCAGCAGAGAAACTGAGGGGAAATCTCTGCAATGGAGTCTACTGGCTGTATCACCACCACACCTCCTACAAGTTGCCCCTGCGTCTGTTCAGGTGCCATGCTCTGCAGGCATGGACTGCCATCTTCCAGGGTACAGAAAGACAGAACCCCAAAACTGGAGTTTTCTCATAATTAGATTGAGGTCATGCACCTTTGGCCAAACTACCAGAGCAGCCACTTCTCACTGCATCCTAGTGGGTGACACATGACGCCAATTTGTTTATCACGAATGCGGGTAAACTGTGACCACTTGATTAGGTGGTGACTGCCAGGATTTCTCACTGTGAAATTACCTTTTCCCTTTGTAATTAAGTTTTTTATGGGGACATACATTAAAGGTATGAGTAAATAGAATATAAAGAGCAAATATCCTACCCTTCATCAGACCTTGAGTGTATTTCTTCATTCCTTTGTGTCTGCATTGGATGAAGGACTCCTGTTTTGTTCAGTAAATTATAATCCATTACTTCATTATTTTATTTTTATTTTGTTTTGTTTTTTTGAGACAAAGTCTCCCTATATAGTCCTAACTGTTCTGGAACTCTCTATGTAGATCAGGCTGGCCTTGAACTCACAGAGATCCACCTGCCTCTGCCTCTTGAGTGATGGGATTAAAGTTGTGAGCCAGCCACCACGGCTAACTTACTTCCTTGTTTACTTTTCCAGGGTTTCCGTGGCCAGTAGGAGCCTGTGCACACTGGCCTCCTTTTCCTTTCCGCTGATTTTCGTTATTCCATTTGTACTTCCTTGCTCCCTGTGTAAGATGCTCCAAGCTTACTGGGTATCTTCCATGCTCCAGCCCTTCAGCCATTCTCTTAGAAGCCAAGATCTGGGCCTTAAATGTGTTACTTACTCTTCTGTTCTTGGGCCCATTGACACATACAGCTAGGGAATATAGGAAATATTCACATGCGTGTACATGTGTGTACTTATAAATAATAATGTACACATTTAAAGCTATAGTTGTTTCTAAATTCATCTGCGTATATCCAAAATAATATCACTTTCACCTCCAATTCTTGTCCAACTTGATCAGCTTGAGTCCTCTAGCTTCCTATGTAGGCAATGACTATCTCTACTGGTAAAAAGCTTGGGGCATTCTCTGTGTTACCAACCTCCTGACAGCCTGTGATATTGTGAAATATAGATTTGGCCTTTACACAGAGATCCACAAACCTGTGTAATTTCCTGAGTAACAACAGCTGCTAGGAGAATCTTTTTTTTCCCTAATATTTGGTCATTGACCCTGGTTCCTGACTCAGAGATCTTCAGACCTGTGTAATTTATTGAGTTACTGCCACATCTAACTCAGGGCCTCTAAATCCATGGAATTTCCTGAGCTAGGTGCATCCTCTGTTGTACCAAGGCAACTCTTGACCTGTTCCTGGAGAGCCTCAGGATGGAGCTGGTTGCCAGGGGAACCAGCCATGTGATCTGATGGGGCAAGAGCTGCTTAAGGTGGATCTGGACATGAATGGGCAGTGCTGTAAACAATACAGCTTCCTAATGAAGCCTCCATAAAACTTCCAGGGATAAAGTGTGAAGACCTTCCAGGTCACCAGCTGAGGGGGGGCACTCAGAGGGCACTGCATCCCTACAGCCTCCCATCTCTCGTCTAGCCATCAACTCCATCTCTTGTACAAGTCTTTCTGATACGTGGATGAACATCGGCAAAGTGTTTCCCTGAGCATGTGAGCTGCCCGGGCAAACTAAGCAAACCTAAGAAGGGCTGTGGGAACTCAGATCTACAACTTATGTGTGAAGCCACCCCGAGATGGCTTGACAAGTGGGGGCAGTCTTATGGGACCATACCCTCAATCTGTGGGTTCTGCCTCTTCTAGGTAGAAACTGTCAGAAGTGAAGTGTAGGAGTCCTGGTCTGTGTCCACTGAGGAAGCTGGGGTCAGAAGTGTTGAGTGTGTCACTGGGTCAGGACACAGCTCTTTCTCCTATGTCTTTTACTGTCCCCCTGCCCCTCCAGTGTGACTTTCCTCACCTGCAGTGCAGGTGTCATGGACCTTGCTCAGCCCCAGTGCCCTGAGTCTCCACTGCAGCTTGACCAATGCACCCTGCAGGCTTCCTCTCTCCTTTCCCTGACCTTTGTCCCATGTTTACCTTCCTTGGTTTCCAAAGTCTGAAGCTAGGCTGCCTCTCTAAAGGGACTCCATTCTCCCTTGTCCCAGAATACTCTACTGGTGTCCCTTCCTTGTGGGGATGCCCTCTCCTTCCCAGTAAAGCCACCCTCTGTGCAGAATCCTTCTTGTCCCTCTTGACTTTAACCTCCTTTTCCAGACCACTCTCCCACCCAAACTCTAGACCCCTGTGGCCCTAAAACCTCCACCTTGCTCGGCTCCTGCCTCAGTTTGTTTTCTATTGCTATAACAAAAGAACTGAGGTTGGATAATTTAAAGAAACAAGATATTTAATTAACTCACCATTCTGGCAACTGACACGCTAAGATCAGATGGTTTCTGGCGAGGAACTCCTCGGCTACATCACACCATGCCAGATGGCATCATGGCAGGAGTACAACACAGAGAGAAGCCAGGCAGCAGAGAGGCCTTTTTATAACAGCAGTGAATCCTCTTGAAAACAAACTCCCCAGCTCCTTCCAAGGACAACACCTCTGATGATTTAACAAGTGCCCTGAACTCTAGCTCTTAAAGGTTCTACACCTCCCAACACCACTCCACTGAGGACCAAGCTTCCACCGAATGGAGACACACCCAAACCTCAACAGCCCTACACATGGTCTGATTTATGTAGGAAAGGGAGGGAGGAGCAGAGAGGAAAGTAAAAGAAGTGACACACCATTAGTCACTTTTCAAGTTTTATTTTATTTTTTTTTGGGGGGGACAGGGAGAGAAAGTCTCATGTAGTGCAGGCTGGCCTCCAACTTGCTACCTAGCTAAGGGGACACTGAACTTCTAATCTTGTCCCTACCTCTTGAGTGCTGGCATCGCAGGTGTGCACCAGGCCTGGCTCGTGCAGTGCTGAGATTGAACCCAGGATCTCCTGCGTACCAGGCAAGCACTCTACAACTGAGCCACATCCCCATTCCTCAGGTTCACTTGCAGAAAACATTATCCTGAGATTCAGCTCCATTTTTTTTAACTATATCTACTCATTACTGCATCTGTTAAATTTATATTTGCTAGGGGAGCCAAAGCTGCCTGCCCGACTCATTCTTTTAGTTTTTGTCTTTGTTCATTTGAGACAGGGCCTTGCTATGTGGCCCAGGTTAGCCTCCAACTCTTGGTGTGCCTCCTGCCTGTTTCCCAAGTGCTGCAATTACAATCACAGGCCACCATATCACTTCCACCCACTCTTTATGATGCCACACACTCTTGTAGCAGAACCTCCATGGCTCATGCAGGGCAATAGATAACAGCTGACCCTCAAAGCCCCTTCACCATTTCTGTCAGCAGATGCGCCAGGGTAACAGACTGGGGGAACGGGCTTTAACCACTTTGAGCCCCTCCCCCTTCCTGTTCTGGGTCCTACTAGAATGTTTGCTAATCTTTCTAGATTATAGGTGTGTGTGTGGTGTGTGCATGTGAGTGCGTGTGTGTGTGCGCGCGCGCGCGCGCGCGCAAATGTGCCCGTGTGTGTCTCTGTTGGCCATGGGTCTATGTTTCTAAACTGGGTATTTCCCTCTATTGGTTTCCACCTCTTCTTCCCACTTTTCTTCTTCTTCTTCTTCTTCTTCTTCTTCTTCTTCTTCTTCTTCTTTTTTTGACAGGTTCTTTCACTGAACCTGAAGCTTGCTCTTTTGACTAGGCTGGCCAGGGAGCCCCCAGGATTCACTGTCACTTGGCACCATTTCTGGGGTTACAGATGTGCACCACCACACCATGTGTGGCTTTTCATGTCAGTGCTGGGAGCCAAACGTAGGTCCCTACACTTGCACAGCAGACACTTTACCTACTGAACCACCTCCCTGGAACCTCTGCCTCTACATTTCTTTCTTAGTTTTTAGAATTCTATTGACTTGGGCGGGCGTGTGTGTGTCTCTTCCATGGCATAGGTATGGAGGTCAGAGGACAATGTTCAGGAGTTAGTTTTCTCCTTTCACCATACGGGTCTGGAGATCAAATTCAGTCAGGCTTGGCGGCAAGTTCATTTATCTTCTGAGCCATCTCTGCCCATAAATCTATGCTAGATTTTTTTCCTATGGGCCAGGATCACTTTTCCTCATGTATACCCCAAGCTGTCTGTGCCTTATTCATGTAGATTCTCCTCTCAGGCCTGTCTTCCCATTGCATCTCCAAAGACAACAGCCTTGGCATCCTTAAAGGCATCCCACATGCTGTCTACAGCCTTGCCAGTTTTCCAACTCTGGACCCTGGTAGAAATTTAGGTATCTGTGACATATGTCCTTTCCTGTTTTATGGTCTAAGAAATAATAAGCTCCTTCCTGGAGACAGGTACTATATCTTTCTCATGGCTTTACTCCCTGGAGACCTTGCACATAGCAGAGATTAGACATATTTGTTACACTGAAACATCAAAAAAGTTTATATATTTATTTCTCTGAGACAGAGTCTCACTTCAGGCTGTCCTGAAACTCTGTAGATCAGGCTGGCCTCAAACTGACAGAGATCTGTTTACTTCTACCTCCTTAGTGCTGGGCTTAAAGGTATGTGCCACCATACTGGCACTTTTTTTTTTCTTTTTCTTTCTTTTTTTTTTTTTTTTTTTGTAGCTAGCATAAGACCTCAATTTTCTACCTTAGGGAAGATAAGACACTTTACTCATCTAAAAGGCAAGAAAGTTAAAATGTTTGCCTCTCTCTCCCAGGATGCAATGTGCTGTGTTAGTTCAGAGGTAAAACCTACCCACACTGCAAATTCAGACTTGCCCATGTAAGTCCAAATTTTTATCTTCCCCAAATGACATTCCATTTTAGCTTTTAAAGCTATGAAATATTGACATATTTTCATTTCCCACAGAATATATTATTCGTTACTTTCCTGTTGCATAAACTCCTATTTCCATCTGCAGAGACATGGCCCCAATTCCTCCCTCCTGGTAGGGATTACATAAGGACAGCAGGAGAGCAGTCTGCTTCTTTGTGCTGGTCTTAGCCTGGAATCTCATAATCTGTTTCAAAGCAGGGCATTATGGAAAATCTGGCTGGGCTGCTCTGGCAGACATTTTCTCCATTTAACTATTTAGAGCAAGAAGAATAACCAATCATTTGGTTGTTGTCTTTTATCCAGCACTGTCTTCTAATGCACCGGACCCTCCTTGTCATTCCAGGGATGACAGGATACTATGGATCTGCAGAGTGGGACTTTACCAAGTTCAGTTTGGAGCATGTCACTTCTCTCTACCATCTGCTACTGATCTTGCTGTGTTCAGCAGCTGAAAATATAGAGTTCTGGTATTTTCCTCATGCCCAGTCATACTGCTCTGAACGTCTGTTTGTCCCTACTGACCTAATCACCAAATCAGTAGAGTCGGTTATTTTAGGAATTTTAATCTTTACATAGAAGAGAAAGAAGGGCTGGAGTACAAGCCAAGGCTTTCTTACCACAGAGCACGGCTTCCTGCCAAGTTCCTACATCCTTATCCTCGTGATCTGTGAATGTGACCCACATGGTGAGAAGCAGCACTGCATGGATGGTTAAGTCAAGTTTGGAGGTGGCCACAGACGCAGGAGCCTGAACCCGCAGAGGACAGAGGCAAAGGGAGATTTCATACACTAGGGAGGGAAAGGCAGTGAGACCACAGATGGAGAGATTCTCCCGATGGGTCAGACGCCAGGGAGTGCTGACTGCTACCAGGAGCCCAAGACAAGAGACTGGTTCTCCTGAGCTCCGCTGAAGCCGTTTTCCACCAGGGAGACTGAGTTTCCAGCCTCCACGCCGGGAGTGGTTACACTCTGCTGTATTCGGCCACCAAACTGTGGTCAGCCACAAGCAAATAAAACAGTAACCTATCCCTGAAATGTTTCTATCTTTGCTGCTTTCCTTTCTTGAGCCTGTCTATTTTTAAAATCCAGTTTTATCCTTCATAACATGTTTTCTCTAAGAAAATAACTTTCCATGTTCTTTTCAACTTCCTTAGATGTTGGATTTCAAACTAATTTAACAAACAATCATCCATTGTGGCCCTGGAATGTTTAGGCACTATAGGGGACACAGAGCAAAAACCTACAGCCTGTCTGTCCTTAAGTATAACTATAAAACAGTTTTAATAATGCTCATACCCAGTGCATGATAAAACACAAAGAGAAGAGCCCATGTCAGGCGGGCTGGCTGGAGTGATCAAGGATGGGAGATCTGTGATGGGGGGCCTAGGGCGAGGGGTGGACTTGAACGAACAAGCAGACCTTGCTGGGAGACACGGGACAAAGAAGACCTCAGAATTCCCCTTCCAGTCTTTCCTGAACTCCCTTCCCATTTTCATTTCCTTCTGCATTGTGCAAGTGACCTAGATGCTTTCTCTCCTTCTGTGTCCCGTGCTACCCAGTGACGTTAGGGCCTCACGTATACTAGGGACGTTCCCACCACTGAGTACACCGCCAGCTTCTTTTACTTTGAGGCACAGTCTTGCTAAGTCACCCAGACTGGCCTGAAGCTAGGGATTCTCCTGCCCTTATCTCCTGGGTGGCTGGGGTGATAGGTGTGTACCACCAAACACCACAGGATTTCTCTTAAAACATTTCAGAAACAAAATTGCACCACAAGATGCCTCTGTAATCTCATATACCTAGCGAAAAGCTTTTCTAAGAATCCAAAGTATCTTCCTCAGGCTTTTCCCCTGCACACACAGTGGTATGTTCAGATAATTGTTACAGGAATAACAAGCTGCACACATTCTTTTCCTACCTGCTGTGAACAGAGAAGAACAGGGCACTTTAAGATAATTCATCTTTGGCCACACACACACGCACACACACACACACACACACACACACACACACACACACACTCACACAGATTTCCCTAATCTCATTCTGATCACATGCTTTAGAAAAATCACACTTTTCTAACCACATAATGGACTGTGCCAAGGGAAGAAGAGAACAAGGGGTGGGGTGGAGGAGCGAGGGGGAGGGAGAGTGAGAAGGTTTTTGTTTTTGTTTTTTACAATAATCTGAAAAAACAGGATGGGGGAGGGTGTGGAAAGAGGGCTCAGCAGTTAAGAGCACTTACTGCTCTTGCAGAAGACCTGAGTTCAGTTCCTAGAACCCACACCAGGCAACTTGCAACCCCTTCTAACTCTGGCTCCGTGGGATGGGACGCCCTCTTCTGGATTCTGTGGGCACTGAACTCACATGCATACTCTCATGCACATACACACACACATAACTGAAAATAAAATTAATTAATTAAAAGTTAGAATCAGGGTCTGAGGGCATAGCTCAGTTATCAAGTGACGTGTATGGCCCTGGGTTCAATCCCCAGCATGGCAAAAATTAATTAAAAGCACCATGTGGTGGCTCACATCTGTTATCCCAGCACTTAGAGGCTGAGAGGAGAATCTACACAAGTTCAAGGCCAGCCTGACCTATAGAGTGATTCCCTGTGTAAAGAAAAACAAAAGTAAAATCCATCAAGTACAAATCAGTACAAATCAGAGTAGGGTACAGAAGTGCCGCGGGAGTCAGGAATAGGAAAGATCTTTCCCTACTGCTCAAGATCTTGGGCCATGTCGATAAAAGCGAATTCCCCTTTGCAACCTCTGAGAGGCAGAACAGTGCAAATGATGTGTAGAAAACAGTGAGGATGAAAGCAAAATCCCAACCACTCAGAATTCCTGTCATTCGCAATCACCACACATACATTTGGCTTGTTTCCTTTCAGACATTTTCCTGTGTAAATGTGTGTACACACCTATACTTCACAAAATGAAGTTATGAGGGCTGGCTCAGCTGGTAATGCACTTGATGCCAAGCCTAATGAATGACCTAAGTGTGTTCTCTGGAACGTACGTGGTAGAAAACGGCTCCTGAAAGATGTCCTCTTATCCCCATGTGTACTGTAACACATGTGCATGCACAATTAACAAAAAATTAATAAAATGGAGTAAATTTAAAAATATAAAAATTGGAATAGTACAAGGCATTTTTGTGACATACAATGAATGTGATGTGTGTGTGTGTGTGTGTGTGGTATGGGGTATGTGTATGCACAGTGTGCATATGTACTGTTTGTGGTATGTGTATATATGGTGTATGTGTTTGTGGTGCTGGGGACTAAACCCAGACCCTCAGACATACTAGTTACCACTGAGCTACAAAGTAAACCTACTTAAACTACATTATAACCTACTTGAACAATTCTCCATGGTTTGTTTGTTTGTTTCAATTTCTTATTATAAGAAAGTTTCTGTGAACATTTTATCCATTTATTTGCATATCTGTCATTTTTTTCTCAAAATTAATTTCTAGGGGCTGGTCTCCTTAGGTGCTGCAGGAATGTGGTATATATACATACATGTAAGTAAAAAACTTGTACAATAAAAATAAATTTTAAAAAATTTACTTGCTTCTGTCTAGGAATTTTTTTTTTTTTTTGAGATAGGGTTTCTCTGTCTAACTACCCTGGCTGTCCTGAAACTCACTTTTTAGACCAGACTGGCCTCTAACTAACTCACAGAGATTAAAGGTCTGCACCACCACCGCCTGGTGAAAAATAACTTCTAATAACATAGTTAGACAAAAGATTTACAGTGCTGGTGGCATCATCTGTATGCCGTTTTTCTTCCCTTAGTTTTTCTTGCTATTTTAAGCCCAAGATTATAATCTATTCCTATGTTCAAATTTTGCTTCCATGTTAGGTAGTAATGGGTATATGCAGTTATAGCTCATTTGGTACGGCACCTTCCTTGGCAAGAGGCCCTGGTTTGATCATCTATACTCACACAAGGCAGCAGCTACACAAACACATATGTTCCCACATTTGAAAGCCAAATCTACCCAAACACCAGTATGAATCATAATCAACCTAAAATGTCACACCCATTAAAGGTATGGGACTATCCCCAACTGTCATTTCCTGATGAGTAAGGAAATAAATTACAGTAAAGGGAAGAAAACCTTCAGTGGACTCTTTAGGGGAAATTTCCCATTTTAGGGTGCCCATGAAAAGCATTTTTCTAAAAATGTAGCCGTTGTTATTTTAAACTGAATCAACAGCCAGGTATAGTGGTATATGCCTGTAATCCTTGAGGCTGGAAGATCATATGGTCAAAGCTAGTTTGGGATACAATGCATTTTAGGTCAGCTAGGTCTCATTATACAATATAATGAGAGGTTATTATAAAACAAAACAAACAAAAACCACTAAAAACCCAAAACTATCATTTTGCCAGGCACAGAGAGAGCTTCACTGCTCTCCTATGTATTGAGAGGCAAAGGCAAGATGATTACTTGAGCCAAGGAGTTCAGGGCCAGCCTGGAAGACAGAGAGATGTATGTGATGTATGTGTGTGGTATGTGGTGTGTGTGTGTACAGTGTGTGTATGTATTGTTTGTGGTGTGTGTGTGTGTGTGTTTGTGGTGTGTGTGTGTGTGTGTTTGTGGTGTGTGTGTGTGTGTGTATGGTGTATGTGTTTGTGGTCTCATCTTTAACATCGGAGTGTCTAGCTGAAAATGTATTTCTGTAGTATTTGTTAGTCTTACAAATACTGTTTTTAACATGGCTACATTTTATTTTAGAGGTTACAAAGGGACTCTTCACCTTTTCCCACAGACTCACATAAACATCTAGCTGAAGAAAGCCTGGTTAAGGGTGGGAGTGGGGCTGCTCCTCCCTACCTGAGTTTTCAGGTGACAGATCTCTTCAGCATACCATCACCATCTTGTGGCCTCCTGCCACATTACTGTTAAGACCTTGTGAAATTGAGGCCTAAGGCCAGTCTCCTCCTAGTGACTCCCCTGTGAGAGAGAATTATACAGCACCAGCCAGCCAGCCAGGCACACCAGTTCCCACCCTCTGCTGAGATGGCATCTCTGTGTTTACTCAGGATTCTAAAATACTCAGTTCAATAAGTAAACAAACCAGACAGACTTAATCCGAGCAGTGTTACTATAAGAAGAACGGTTCAGTTTTGTTTTTGAGCTAAGTCTATTTTATTTATTTTATTCTTTTTTCGAGACAGGGTTTCTCTGTGTAGCCCTAGTAGTCCCGGAACTTGCTGTTGGCCAGGCTGGCCCTTGAACTCAGGGATCCAACTATCTCATCTCCTGAGTGCTAGGATTAAAGGCACTGAGCTCCAAGCCCAGCTAGCTAAATCTATTTTAGTACTTTCTTTTTATTTTATTTTTTATAAACTGGACGGACTGGTGCAGACGAGCATACTCCTAGCACTTGGGAAGAAATAATAGGAGGATCAGAAGTTCAAGGGCTTCCTCAAAAAATATATTAGTTTAAAACCTGCTTGGAGCTAGGCTGTGGTGATGCATGCCTTTAATTCCAGCACTCAGGAGGTAGAGGCAAAGGCAGAGGCAGAGGCAGGTGGATCTCTGAGTTCAAGGTCAGCCTGCTCTACAAAGTGAGTTCCAGGATAGCCAAGGCGGCTACACAGAGAAACCTTGTCTTGAAAAAAAAAACCCAAATCCAATACCCGCACCCCCACCCCCCCAAAAAAAAGCCTGATAGGACAAAAGGAGACCCCTTAAAAAAAAAAAAAAAAAACAACCTATGCTCATACATCGCAGGGGAGTGGAGTTCCCCGAGTTCTCTGTTTTAGAAGTTGGAGAGTTTCCTCCCCCACGATTTTATTAGGCTTTTGTAAGATGTTCTTTCATCTCCTTATTCCTCCCTCTCTACTGTCCTCAGGTGTCTCCTTCCGGGTACTCGGTGCCCGTTCTCGTGGTATCCTGACTGCTGTCACTCTCCTCCTAGCAGGCCCCGCCCCCTCTGCCCGCTCCTTCCCTCTTCATCTCCTCCCCTTGCTAGTGCTGCAGCTGACCTCATCCTGCCTGCTGGCGAGGTCCTTCCAGGACACAGCTCCCTGGTAACCCTCAACCGGCAGGAAGTAACTAAATCCAGCCTTCTCCGGAGCCCCTCTGCGTTGAGGGGAAAGGTCCCAACAAACCAAAGGGCCACCTTTATTTCTCTAAGAAATGCTTTCTGATTTAGTAACTCCCTCCTGTTTGCTGTGGTCTGTTTGCTTTTTTCGCTTTTCTCCACATAAACACACATTTTCATAGGAAGTGTACCCAAACGTTTTCAACATTCATCTTGCCTTGCCCAAACTCTCATTTGCATAGGGAACTTGCCAGGGCTTTGAAGTTGACAATCAGATCTCCTAAAAATCCAGTTGATACATGGCAATTAGAGGACATGGAGGTTTAGGATAAAATATTTGT
>CABHPH010131062.1:661-22839 GCA_902168325.1 Peromyscus nudipes | reverse complement strand
CGCCGCGCTCACGTGACCGCGGACCGCAGTCGCGCGCACCCGTAGGGCGGGTCCAGGTTAGCACGCCACGCCCCCTCTCAGAGGGGCTGCGCTGGTTACAGCTGGTTGAGAGGCTGCCTTCTCCCCCAAGGACCACAGTTCTTCAGACCTGGAGCTACATATCCAGAGAAAAGTATAAACTGAACTTAATTGAGGAAGGAAAAAGTTCCAGGCAGCAAAGATAGCATTTCTGGGAAGGGTAACCTGGGCTAAAGCAGAGTAGATAAATGTTTAGAAGGTTACAAACTATATACATAGTAGCAGAGTCCTGGAAACCTCAGTACAGGATTTTTCCTGATACATTTTCAGCAACAATGAACTCCTACTTACTCAAAGTAAATGGACTTAGAGAATTTGAGACATTAAAATGCCTACTAAGAAGATGAAGAAAGAACCTTTGAAAACAAGATTCCAAAGACTGACTTAGTCATGTGTTTAAAAAAAAAAAAAAAGCATATATGGAGTGTCAGCCTCCATTCAAATTGATCTTTACAGCTTCCTATATATAAGACCCAGCAAAGCCTTGACCTTATATTGAGTCTCAATATACTAGGTAAGGGTAAAGCAATAAAGTCTGAATTTAGTAGGAGACTCAAGCACGGGAATTAAGACCATGCTACTCTGTGATAATGGATAAAGAATAAATCCCAAGGGACTGGATAGATGGTGTAGAGGTTAAGAGCACTAGCTGCTCTTCTAGAGGACCTGGGTTCAGTTCCCAACACCCACATAGCAGCTCACACCTGTCTGTAACTCCAGTTCCAGGGGATCCAACAAACTCACACAGACATACATGCATACAAAACAATGAACATAATTAACCAATGAACATAAAATAAAAATAAATTTTTTTTTTTTTTTTAAAAGTTTTTTTTAAAAAAAGAATAAATCCCAAAAGTCACCACACAGACTCCCACTACCATTGTGATCTGCTATGAGAGTTACTGACATTATATGATATGTAAAACTATAAAACCAAAAAAGGTAGAAAGACTTGTTCCCATCTAGACATGTCCCCTGAACTTAGGAATGCTACCAGCTTATTCAGAACTTCCTTCAGCTTTGCAATGTACATCAATCTCAAGGTCAACATGGTCCAAAAGCCAGCTCCTGACATCCCTCCTGAAATCTTTTCCTACAGCATCTTCACCTTAAATAGCAATCCATCCTTCCAGTTACCCAAGTCAAAACCTTTATGGTTTGGTGCTGGCTTCTATCACCTATCACATCTGGCTTCTAATCCAAGGAGAGAGCCTGCTGACTCTGCCTTCCTTTTTTTTTTTTTCCGAGACAGGGTTTCTCTGTGTACTGCCTTCCATTGTTTATCACCATGTCCCTGGCTGTCTTCAAGGCCCACAGCACCTCCTTTGTTCGGGACAAAGAGCCGGGACACAGCTCTCTACCATCTTTGACTGCCTTACTCCATACAGCCTAGCGTTTGCACAGTCACTCTGATTATTTTGAAATATAAGGCAAATCAGGTCATTCTCACACTTAAAACTCTTGGTGGCTTCCCATGTCTTTTGCAGCAAAATCCAGAGTCCTGATGGCCTCAAGTCCTACCATGTTTGGACAGTCCTTAGCCTCTGAGCATTGGTTTGACTGTTTTCCCTTTTTCTCTGTGTTCCTGTGACACTCACTTGTTTGCTTTCCTTAAATACACGAGACATGTACCCACTTGCCTTTTGAGTTAGACCCTTCTTTTATTTGTTTCTGTCTGCCTGAAACACACGTCCCAGTAAATCCACTGGACAAACTCCCCTTACTTAAATTTGCTTGAGCATCTTTTTGGGTATAACTATCCTGATCCCCTGAGTTAAAATCAAGGCATACTTTGTCCTAGATTTAGAAATTTCCCTCCTGTGCTCAATATTTTTCTTTTTTAGAGCATACCACCTCCTAATATATTGTGTGATTTACTTATCATTTACCTATCCTTCACTCACCACTAAAATGTGAGCTCCATGTGGTACCTGTGTTTTGTTCCGTCTATATTCCAAGTACCTAAAGCAGTGTTGGGTAGATAGTAGGCCTTCAGCAAGGATCTATGGAACACCTGCTATTTAGTAATGTTCAGTAGTAGTTCTTATTGTTCTCCATGTTGCTGTAGGACAGAGGTTACAGACTCAGGGAAAATCAAGGCTGGTTGTTATGTGTGTAGCTGATATAAGTACTAATGGTATGGGAAAAGAAAGCAGACACTTTCCCACAATAGCCAACACTTACCCTGAAAAAAAAAGCAGATCTTCTCATTTTCAAGCAAAACCAAATCCCAAAAAAATATTTATAAGAAATCTAGTCTTTAAATATGGCTAGTGTCCTTTCGATTTGAAGTTCGTCCCCAGCCAGAGGCACAGGATGGACAGTAACCTCATGGATGGATTAATTAGTTTATCATTGGTAAATTCAGACTAAATGGGTGATAACAAGTAGAACTGCTCAGGAGGCATGGAGTGGAGTGGGTGGAATCCCTGGCCCTGAGAGTATGCCTTTGAAGGGTATATCTTGTCCCCTTCTCTCTGCTTTCTGGCCACTGTGAAGTGAGCCCCTCTTCTCTACTCACCATAGGTCCAAAACAGCAGAGCCAGTTGACCATGGAGTGGGACCTATGAACCATAAGCAGATTTTCCCTCTTTGAAGTTGTTTAGCTCAGGTATTTTTGTCACAGTGATGAAAAGCGACTAACACAATTGCCAAACAGGTACATTCCCCTGATTTTTAAAACTGTGTGGGCCAAACAAAATAGTTATGAACAGGGTGCTAGTTTATTGTCTCTAGTTTAAAACATGAAAACTATGAACATAAAGACTGGCTTTCTCAACCCTTAAGTGAGAAATTCTGCAATTACAAGGAATATATTCTTGGAGATCTTTGATACATAACAAACACTAATTAACAAGATCCTTGACCTAGGCCAGAAAAATACTGTTTATAGTGAACAGACGTTCTAGAGTGTATAGGGGACTTCATTCCTAAAGCTCTCTAATTGGCCACACAAGTATTCATTTCCTGTGGCTGTTATAAAATGAATTGGCTAAAATAATAGAAATATATTGGCTCTTAGTTCTGGAGACCAGAGACACCTGAAATCCAGCACCAGCAATGTTGATTCCTCCAGGGACCATGAGGGAGAATCTGTCCTATGCTGCTACTCCTCTCTTCTGGTAGCCTTAGATATTCATTGCAGGTACAGTTCTCTGTTTGTGTGTATCGACGATCCTCTGGGCAAGCCTCTGTGTGTGTGTGTGTGTGTGTGTGTGTGTGTGTGTGTGTGTGTGTGTGTGTATGTGTGTTCAAGCTTCCTGTGTGTGTGTGTGTGTGTGTGTGTGTATGTGTGTTCAAGCTTCCTGTTTTCACAAGTGATACAAACTAGGGGTCTTTGAAATGATACATTCTGGGGGTCTTGATCAGGTTCCTTTTCTCTGCCAGTTAAAGAATTAAAAGGCAGGAAAAACCTGAAGCACAAAATATAACAGCAGAAAAATCTCAAGCACTGCATACAGAATGAACAGTTAAAGAAAAAAGTTTATTGGGGATTGTAGATGAACGGTCTTATTAAATAAGAAACACAGAGCCAATTACAGAGTTAAAAGCCAAGAGGTCAGAGCAGTAGCTAAGAGCTGAGACTTAAAACCTCCTTACCCTTCCTGCCACTATCGTCCTTCCCCTCAGAAAGAGACCTACTTCCTGTCTGTCTGTCCTTTTATTGACTTTCTGTTCTGCCTTCTCATTGGTTGTAAACCCAACCACATGACCTCCTTGTCACTGCCTGTCTGTACAGACCTCCAGGTCTTCTATGGTTGGTATTGAGATTAAAGGCGTGTGTCTCCATGCTGGCCGTATCCTTGAACACACAGAGATCTGCCTAGCTCTGCCTCCCAAGTGCTGGGATTAAAGCCACCACCACCCAGCTTCTGCTATGGCTTGTTATTAGCTCTGACCCCCAGGCAACTTCATTTATTAACATACAAATAAAATCACATTTTAGTACAAATAAAATATCACCATAGGGGATGAAAAAACACTGCAAGTGTGCATGCAGTAGATGCAGGGGGAAAAAAAGACCCATTGCAAGGCAGAAAACCGGTCTCTTTCTGGAATGCTGGTGGTTTTGGCCTCTCAAGTTTTTAGCGTTGGTCCGTTTGAAGAAACCTAGGATGGTTGATTGACTCAGAACTACCGTGTGGCATGTCCTGAGCAGACCTTGAATTTGTTAAGCCAGTCCATCAGGAGACAAAAGCCTACAAGGCCTTTCTTTGAAGCTGCCAGGCTTTGGTCTCAAATCAAGAAGGTGAGGAAGAAGCTGGCCATTTTGGAAATTCGCCACCTTTATTACTTTGCCATGGCCCCTCTGCCTATCTGTCTGCCTACCAGGGAGTCTGCCTAGCTCCTGGTCTCTCATAAGAACACCACCAATCACATGGGATTGAACACGCCCTAATGATCTCAGCTTGATCATCCCTTATGAAGACCTCATTTTCAAATCAACTCTCCTAAGGAACTTGGGAGTTAGAATGTCAAAATATCCTTCAGGGGGACACGATTCAACCTGGACAACCATCAAGACTTGTATCCCCACTTCTCTACAATATCCGAACTGCTTTTTTTTCCCTTTTTGTCTGCTCGAAAGCATCATAAAATCCTACTATAAGTCCTTACTTTTTGTGGAGTTGAATTGCTGATCATGAAGCTAGTGCAAACGGAAACAAACAAGCAGAAAATGTTAAATAGGTACTTGAAATATCAGAAACGGAAGAAAGGACACCAAAGCATCACCAATAAACAACAACAGAAAGCAGTTACTTCCTGTAGAGCAAGGGCAACAAAGGGACAGAGTGGGAGATGATAAAATGTGCTTGGAGATGGGGTCCACTGGGATAGACATCAGACTTCCAGAGACATGGACAGTTGAGGTCCCAGCTGGCTACTGTCACTAAGGCGGTTTAGTGGCACTACTCCGAAAGAGGTGGAAAACCTGCAAGGGCAGCTTCAGAACTGAGTAGCCACCCAGCAGCCATTCATTGCCCATGCTCATGTGATGGTGACAGGCAAGGAACAAGCAGAAAAAAAGCATCCCCCTCCCCTATTCCTCCTCTGCTTTCCCTCTCCAGACTCCCATGGACAGACACCAGCTGGAGCCAACTAGCAAAGGAGAAATTAATGTGGTTTGTGGATTCCCAGACCCAGCATCTTAAAGCAGAATGCACACAGGTAGCTTTGAAGCCGAGGGCCACAAGCTTAACAACCAGCTCTTCAACGCTATAAAAATTTAAACAATGGCATAAAAGGACAAATGCACCGCGGAAGAATTACACAACCCCCATGTAATGTAAGAGGTTAGAGAGATTTTTTTTTAAGACAGGAAGCCTAGAACATATTAAAGAAAAAACAGATGTGTTTCACAATATTAGAAAGAATTAAATAGGGTGGGTGTTTAGCTTAGTAGCAGAGCACTTGCCTGGAATGCGTGAGGCCCTGGATGTGATCTCTGGCCTGGAAAAAATTAAATGTAACGTTTAATTTTAAGAGAGATGAAAGTGGTGAATAGCAGTTCACAAATTATTGAAGTTATCAATAAACAGTGATATTAACAAAACAGTGAGCAAACTGTTCAAGATCACTGGGCTGTTTGATCTATGACGCCATTCAACGCCAATATTTCTCTGATCACTTTTGGACCAGATGGCCTGCCTGTTGTGAGGGTGGCCTATTGCAGGCACCCACTAATTAATGTGCTGGGGTTAAAGTGTGTCTTTGCATCTAGTAGTTATTTGTTTTATTAAATTGGTCCATCTGTTTTTGGCATGTACATGTTTAGAATTGGAATGTCCTGAAGATGAATTGTTCCTTTAGTCTATATGGAGTATCTTTCTTCCTTCCTTCCTTCCTTCCTTCCTTTCTTTCTTTCTTTCTTTCTCTCTTTCTCTCTTTCTTTCTCTTTCTTTCTTTCTTCTGACTAGTTTTGGTTTGATGTATACTTTGTCAGTTGATGGACTAATGACATCTGTTTGTTTCTTAGTTCTATGTGCTGTGAATAACTTCTTCCATCCTTTCATTCTGAGGTAGTCTCTGTCTTTGATAGGAAGGTGTGTTTCTCGGAGGCAGCAAAACAAAGGGCCCTGATTTCTAATCCATTCTGCTAGTCTGTGACTTTTGATCAGAGAATTAAGACCATTAATATGCAGAGTTATTATAGAAAGTTATATATTATTTCCTGTTCTCTTGATTTTGTGTTTATTTGTTCTTATTAGCTTAATTACTGCCCTAGCAGCATGCATCTGCTCCCCTTCCCTGGTGTCCTATCAGATGTGCTTATCAATCTCTTCAGTCTGAAGTATTCCTTCCAGCATCTCTACAGAACTTGCTAGGTTGTCACACATTTCTTTAAGCCTGCTTTTGTTATAGGAATTCTGTCACCAGTCTGCTAGTCAATTGGAAGGGAGTGTTTTGGTCCAAGAGGCAGGGTTTTCATTGAGAATGGACACTACACCTTTCTTTTTATTATTATTAATATGTATAGTGTTCTACCTGCACGTATACCTGCAGGCCAGAAGAAGGGACCAGATATCATTAATGATGGTTGTGAGCCACCATGAGGTTGCTGGGAATTGAACTCAGATCCTCTGGAAGAGCAGCCAGTGCTCTTAACTGCTGAGCCATCTCTCCAACCCCAGTACCCACTTTTAATCCCAGCACTGAGGAGGCAGAGACAGGTGGATCTCTTTGAGGTTCAAGGCCAGCCTGGTCTACAAAGTGAGTTCTGGAACAGCCAGGCTGTTATATACATAGAAACCCTGTCTGGAAAAACAAATAAGCAAACAAACAAAAAAACAAAACAACAACAAAATATAACTTTCCTGGGGCTAGAGAGATGGCTCAGTAGTTCAAAGCACTTGTTCAATTCCCACCCACTCAACTCACAACTGTCTTTAGAACCAGTTCCAGGGAATCCAACACTCTCTTCTGGCCTCTTGTAGGCAAAAGGCTCACATGTGGTGCACAGACATACATGAAGGTGAAACATCCATACACATAAAATAAATAAATAAAATTATGTGATTCTATTTATATGGATTCCAAGATTTGGAAAAACTGGTCTTTAGAGAGTGAGAGGGTGAGAAACGGTTAAGTACAGTGAGCGGCACCGGGGATCCTTGAAGGGTAGTAGAAATGACCTGTTCTCTGACCAGGTGTGGGTTACACAGGGGCATACGTTTTTCAAGGTTCATAAGCCCATTTCTTAGGATCTCTGTGACTCACGATTTTAAATGTCAGGAATTATGGCTTTATGATACAAGCAGCTGTTTCACCGCTTTCATTAAAATGGGTGCTTTAGTCACACATATTTATCAGTGACTTTGTGCCAAAAATTATATATGCGTTTACACACAATCCCAGACTTCTCGTGGTGATTATATGGTTTAAGTATTGCTGTGGGGTGTTCTGTATGACAAATATGTTAATAAATAAAGCACTGATTGGCCGGTAGCCAGACAGGAAGTATAGGTGGGACTAATAGAGAGGAGAATTGAGGGAACAGGAAGGTGGAGGAGACACTGCCAGCCACTGCCAGGACAAGCAGCATGTTAAGATTCCGGTAAGCCATGAGCCATGTGGCAAGGTATAGATTTATAGAAATGGGTTAATTTAAGATATAAGAACAGTTAGCAAGAAGCCTGCCATGGCCATACGCGTCTCAGTGATTATTTTATACGTGGGTTGTGGAACTGCGGGGCTTGGTGGGACCTGGAGAGAAGCTCTCCAGCAACAAAGTATTATACAACAATATATGGCTTTTTGCTAGGAGCAGTTAAGTAACTTAGCCATGTCACACAGCTCATTGATGACGTCACTGGGGTTTGAAGTCTTGTCACTTACAGCGCTGTTAAGTCTCTCTTACTTCAGATGCCATTTATGATTCAGTCTTATAAATAGAAAAGAACTGTGCTGGTTAGAGTTCACATTTACTTGAACTTTAAACAATTTTGACTTAATTTCAGTCTCATGCCCTATAGAACTGTGAGATAACAAATGGTTATTATCCCAAGCCTCTGTGTCTGCAGGGACTTGTCATACCAGCAACAGTGAAGTAACAAACAGATCCTTTTGCATGCTTCAAAATCGGGCACCAGCCCCTGCCAAAGAGCTCTCCGTGAAGGATGCTATAGTAACCCCAAGTCTGTAGGACCATGTAATGCCACATTAAATGTTGAATACACTTTGCAAAAAATGTAATCAGGAGGAGGAGATATGAGCATTGTGAATTCCAGGCTAGCCTAGGCTACATAGCAAGTTGTAACCCAGACTACATAATGAAACTCTCAAAATAAAAAAAATCAAAGAGTGAAAGGAGAAAGGAGGAAAAAAGGAATTATTATTTTCCAAAGGATCTTTGGATGGCTAGTCAGGAATTCATCTAAGCAACTCCAAGTAAAAAGCCATGTTGTAATAGCATGAGAGAACACCTGATTCCAACAATGAACTTGGTCACTCCCCAAAGGAAAAGTGATCAGAAAGTATTTCTGGAAAATGTTTCCCTTGCAGCTCAAAGCAGGAGCTGAGTGAGAATAAACATGAAAATGGATAATGTCAACAAATTAGCTAAAATCAAATGCTCCATTTCCCCTCCACTCTGCATCTTCATGGCTCATTTGGTGAAAAGCCTCTAAGTATCTGGTGATATAGCAGCCATCTAATACAAACTTTTTCAAACTATCTGGAAAAGCCACACTGGTGGGAAAGGGGGCTGGGGATTTAGGGTAGCACTTTGTCTGGAGGAAGCAATCACAGACTGTTTCAGATATGAACAGGTCATCCCCACTGGTGAAAGTTTGCAGATACTCATAAACAAAAAGGATAACTTTGGAGATATAAGCAAGATTACCTAAGTAATGGCCAGAGCCAGGTGTGGTGGCACAGGCTTGTAATTCCAGCTACTCAGGAAAATGACAAAGTTAAAGCCAGCTTGAGCAATTTGGAAAGACCCTGCCACACATGTTTATCTTGAAAGAATGTTTATTTATCTGGGAGTGTTAGCTCAGGGGGAGAATGTTTGCCTTGCATGTGCAAGGCCCCGGGTTTGATTCACAGTGTAGAAAAGCAGTGGACAGAGAACATTTTCTGTGTTCCGCAGTGGTGAGTAACTGGCTTCCACATTCTCAAGTAGATTCTTACGAATTGTACCTAAACTCACTTCCAACAGGCTGGTGGCTGAGCCCATGTACAGGTGGCATTTACTCTGAGTCTTTTAACGCGAAAGCCCTGACAGTTTATCCTTAACCTCGAGGGTTACTCCCGCTGTCACTGATAAAAATGGAACAGCAAGGTCTCATGGTCAGAGAGCAATCCTGGCTCAAGCACGGCTCTTCACAGAAAGTCAAAGAACGGATGAGCCATGAACCTGCCGTCTGTTTGTCCATGAGCTCCAGCCCACACACTGACAATCGCAGGCATCCATCATGAGTGCCTTGACTCACATCGAAGGGCAGTTCAGATAGTTCATGGATCATGTATTTTTACATCGTGTGCCTCTTTACTCATATTTTTAATAAAGTTTTTATTTGTATTTCTTTGAATTAGTCACATCTATAGAGGCATATGATTGATAGATTTCAAGATGTCAATGGTGACAGTGTGTGGTAATTGCAGACAATGCTCATTGAAAATTAACACCTTATTGAGGGATAAGTCTGTAAATCAAAGCATGCAATATAAATCAATGTCGTACTTCATAATTAAGAGGTGGATTTGAATTAAAAGGAGACTTATTAAAAATAAATTGTTGGGACTGGGTGCTTGCCTAAAATGCTTGCCTAAAATGCACAGGGCCCTGGGTTTAATCCTTAGTGCAGCAAATAGGAAGAACCAAAGGATGGAAGGGAGAGAGGGAGAGAGGGAGGGAGGGAAGAAGGAACTGTTTATAATATTTAAAATGTTTCAATATTAAAGCATTAGCTTTGCTGGGCAGTGGTGGCGCACGCCTTTAAATCCCAGCACTCGGGAGGCAGAGGCAGGCGGATCTCTGTGAGTTTGAGGCCAGCCTGGTCTCCAAAGCGAGTTCCAGGAAAGGCGCAAAGCTACACAGAGAAACCCTGTCCCAAAAAACCAAAGAAAAAAAAAAGCATTAGCTTTATGCTCCAACCCTCTTTCTTCCTACTGTAACTGAATTTTTTTCATGACTGTAATGTGGTTTTACAATGAGGGTATGTTTCTAAATGCTAGAACCAAATACACAATCAGCCCCATCAAGATTTACACAGGAGTATTTAATGCAATATGATACCTAAATAGAAAAATTCACACCCAAAGTCAAGTTTTGATGACTTAACCTTTAAGTCTGATTCTTTAGACTATGCTATGAGGCTGTTATGGTTTAAATCTGATGGATCCTCTAAAGGTTTCTGATTTCAATGCTTGTGTCCCAAAGCCTTCAAATTTTGAGAAACTTTAGAACGCTTAGGAAGTGTAGCCTTGTTTGTGGATCTCCCTAACCCTGATAAGAGGGGCCAGGAGAGCTTGGAGACAAGATGCAACAAAAAGGTGGATGTCTGCAGTCTCTGCAAGAGGGCCCTCACCAGAACCTGCCTGTGCTGTCCGATTCCTCGCCTTGGACTTCTGGCCACCAGGACATAAAAACCGGTTGTTTACATGTCACTTGCTAGAACCCACACTGATCAAGACACACAAAAGGTACTTGTGTACGTACATTACATTCTTAGGCATCTACAGAAAAGTGCACAAATTTTTAACTAAAAGAGTTAGAGGTGTTTATGTGTCCTTGTAGAAATAAGGATAATTTTCTTTTCTGCACTAATATTTAAATATATTTTCTAGCTTGGTCAAATGAACATGTATTAGGTTATTGAAATGTAAAATGAAAAGATGCTCTCCATCACTAATGGCTGTAAAACTGCAACGCTACCTCACAACCATTAAGATGGCTACCATGAGCCAGGCGGTGATGGCACACGCCTTTAATCCCAGCACTCGGGAGGCAGAGGCAGGAGAATCTCTGTGAGTTCAAGGCCAGCCTGGTCTATAATGCAAGTTCCAGGACAGCCAGGGCTGTTACACAGAAAAACCCTGTCTTGAAAAACAAAAACAAAAACAAAAAAATAAAAATAAAAAAAAGGATGGCTACCATGAAAACAAAACCCGAAAATAGTAAAGGTTGGCAATAGAAGTGTGAACACTTATACACTGTTGGTGGCATGTAAAATGGCTTAGTCACTATGGAAAACATTATGACAATTCCTCAAAAAATTAAAAATACAATCAACATGTGAGCCAACAATTTCCCTTTTAGGTATATATCCCAAAGTATTGAAATCAGGGTTTTAAAGAAAAATGTGGATACCCATGTTCATAGCAGCAGCATTTACTGTAGTCAGGGGATGTAACCAATGTAAATGTCCATTGATGGATGAAAGGTTCAAGAAAATATGGTCTGTACAAACAACATTCAGCCTTTAAAATGAGTGAAATTTTGATATGTGCTATACCATGGATAAGCCTTGATGACATTATGCTACGTGCAATAAGCCAATCACAAAAAGACAATACTGTGTGATTCCACAGTGGGAAATCGAACTCATCAAGACAGAAAGTAAAATGGTGTTGCTAGGAAATGGGAGAGTTATTGTTGCTAGGAAGTGGGAAGTTATTGTTTGTTAAGTATGGAGTTTCAGTTCTGCATAATGGAGCATCCTGGAGGCTAGGCACATCACTCCTAGTAGTTTTCACTACTGAACCACACACTTAAAAAAAAGAGTTAGGATGCTGGGTGGTGGTGGCGCACGCCTTTACTCCCAACACTTGTGGGGCAGAGCCAGGAGGATCTCTGTGAGTTCAAGGCCAGCCTGGTCTACAGAGTGAGATCCAGGACAGGCACCAAAACTACACAGAGAAACCCTGTCTCAGAAAAAAAAAAAAAGAAGAAGAGTTAGGATGTTTTTTAATGTTTTACATGGATTTAGATTGTAAGCCCCTTCTAAATTGGTACTCCTTTCAACTTTGTGAATTACGTTTTGGAAAGTGAAAGCTTTCCTCGTGAATTACTCAAGGGAAGAAAATTAGAGAAAAGAAAAAGAAGAGAATGGCGGCACCTGCTGTAGGTTCCAGAGTTCTGCCTGCTACTGTAGTCTGCTGTTGTAAGGAGTTCGTTATTCTGCAAGGCCACAGTCAGAAATGCAAACAGTCCAGTCCAGAAATAAAGCCTTAGCTATACCTACTCTCTGTGCCTCCACAATCAACTCCTACGAAGTCATAAAACTGCTTTAAACCAGGGAAGAAAGGGCTTACTTAAATCCTGGGACTTCGCCTGCAGTCTGCCTGAGGTTCGGTTTAAAGACCTTCCCTTAACTACTACATAATAGCTCCTAGTTTCGCTCTTTCCAGGAACTAAACTGGCATCCCTTCCGCTGCGTCATCAGAAGGGTGGGAGGGCTTGTAGTGGATGGCTGTTTGAGCCATGCCCTGAAGCACCGCCCTAGTAACAGTTATACCTTGAGGTACATGCCCCTGGGGCGTGACCACTGGGGACCCTTAAGACCTAGAATGCACCTATGCAGCTCTCTCGGCTACCTCGTGGTTTGGATGCTGAGATCCTGGACCAAGCCGTTCAGCGTAGGACATAGCTCAGCTTTCCCCAGACCCTACGATAAATTTCCCGTGGTTGTGAGTTAACCCCCAAATAAATTCCTTTGATCATTAAGCTGATTCCGTGGGTTGCTAATGATTTAATCACATTAAGGGCTGGGTGGTCATCAAATGTGTACTCAATGCTTGCCGAAATTTACTTCCTTACACAAAAAAATATAGCACATTTGTGGCTGGAGAGATGGATCAGCATCAGCTGCTTCTCCAGAGGACCCAGGTTCAATTCCCAGGACCCACACGAGGGAGTGTTCACAGCTATCTATAACTCTAGTTACAGGAAATCTGATGCCCTCTCTGGCCTCCACAGGCACTGCATGTACACAGGCATGTACATTTGGAACACTCATATACATATACATATACATACACATACATATATATGTACAGTGCACATTTAATAAGAGAAATGAAATATAACAAAAACAAAAAGAGAAAAAGGAAATTGGCATTTGGCCAAGAGCTTACTTTGTGCCAAGCTCTATGGGAGCCTCTAATTTCAATGATTGTTTCCTATATAATTCTTAGTTCTTAATTATTTTTATTATAATCCTTGTTTTCTTGGTTTGGGAACATTTATTCATTGTCTGAGGATTACAGATGACATTTACTCAACAATCTTGCAATATGTTAGTAGCCACTCTAACTGTATAGATTTTGTAAGGAACTCCAGCAATCCATGAGGTGACTTAGGCTACCCCCATTAGGAAAATGATACATCACCACCACCCTTTGTTTTGAGACACAGTGAAGATCAGCGAAGGCCCAGCCTGACTCTAAATTCACCATCTCCTTCTACGTGTTAGAATTGCTGTCTTCCTTTTTGAATAAATTAAGGATCATATGAAAATAAATGGTGATTCTGGCAGAAATATTTCAAACAGACACACCATAGACCTTGTGGGGGGCCCTACCCCCACCTTTCCCAGGGTACTCTTGAGGAGAGAGGGACAAGAGGAAAGACAGAAACCCAGGATAGCTTCGGGAGGACCTGGGTCAATACCCAATGGCTCAGAACTTTATTCCAAAGGGCTTTTTATAACAATGCCACGGGGTGAGGCAAAAGACCTCCCCCTTGTTAGATACAGTCAAGTGCAGACCCTTCCAAACACCTGGTACCCAGGCCCATGGTCCAATCATCCCCTTTATGCAGCCCTGCTTGGTAAAGCAAGCTCAGATCTCACTGGGTTCTGTGGGTTCCCACAAGACCTATACTTTTGCCATGCTTGTTTTCTGAATTCACAATTCTCCCTAACATTGTAACCTAGTAATTCTTTCAAAAATCATATGTAAGGGATATATCAGTTGTATATAAAGATATCAAACACAGTGTTCTGATATCCATATACATGATGAAATAAATAACACGGTCAAGAATACCAACACATTATTGCACACAATTGCTTGCTTGTGTGTGGTTCTATTAAGTCATATTTGAAAATTATTTAATTCTTTCATCACAAGAGTCTCATAGAGAGTGTGTTAATGAGTAAGGTAGTTACCTTTCTTTGAAATGTATGTGTCACTTAGACGTTATCTGTGTAGCCTTTTTTCTTATAATTAAATATTTACCATAATGGAATTTAAAATCTAGCTTGATGAAAGCACCATTGCTAAGTGTAGGCTATTCATGACAGCAACTTTACAGTATCTCCTTCTTTAGGCTGCTAATAGCTACTTTAGCATATTCTAAGATTCCAATAGCCTGGGTTCCCTTTGGTTTCTCTTGGGAAACACATAATAGACTTTTTCACTTAGACTCTCCATTAACTCAATTGCTTTATAGTGATTTTACATTGTCCCCATTATTTTAAGTCCCTTGCCTTTTGAATAAACATGTACAGGATGGACAGACTATGTCTATCTTTAATTTATATGCTTTTGATATTCAAAAAGCACCTATATGTGGTATATTTACAATACCTGATATTCAGGCATGTCAAATATTTTAATGCTATTATTCCAATGGCCATCATAATTAGTGAATTAAAACCACTTTGAAAATGATTTCCACCCTTTCCAGTGGTGATGACCTCCCTCTGAGAACATGCCTCTCACAAAGGATCTCCTTCATCCCTCTCCAGAAGAGGAAAAGAGGAAACACAAGAAAAATCGCCTGGTGCAGAGCCCCAGTTCCTACTTTATGGAGGTGCAATGCCCAGGATGCTGTAAGATCACCACGGTCTTTAGCCATGCACAGACGGTGGTCTTGTGTGCCGGCTGCTCCGCTGTCCTCTGTCAGCCCACAGGTGGAAAAGCATGGCTGACAGAAGGATGCTCCTTCAGGAGGAAGCAGCACTGGAAAGCACCTGATTCAAGATGAGTGGGAACCGGCCCAATCAACACATTTTGGATAAAAAAAGAAAAGAAAATGATTTCCAAAGGTGAAAAAAGAGTATTCATCAATAAATTCTTTTTTAATTAATATTTTTCTTTTTTAATTTTTAAATTACTCTGTGTGTGTGTGTGTGTGTGTGTGTGTGTGAGAGAGAGAGAGAGAGAGAGAGAGAGAGATCTCATATATCTCAGGTTGGCTTGAATTCACTATGTAGCCAAGGATGACCTTGAACTTCTTATCCTCCTGCCTATACCTATAAATTACTGGGATTACAGACATGATCCATGATGTATGGTTTATATGATACTGGGAACTGAGCCCAAGGCTTCATGCATGCTAGGCAAATACTCCATCAATTGAAGTACTTCCAAGGTCCCTCTTCTCATTAATATTTCTAAAAGATTCAACATCTAATTTTGTCTCTCAGCCTGCTTACATCTTGCTCCTTGGCTGCTCTCTCTAAGGTGATGAACATTTGACAAAAGAATTTTAGCTCCAGCCAGACTGATGAATCACAGGTAATAAGGTCAATCCTTATCACATAGTTGATTCACTTCAAAGTTCAAGTGTTGTCCAGGTGGTGGTGGTGCACCCCTTTAATCCCAGCATTAGGGAGGCAAAGGCAGGCAGATCTCTGTGAGTTCGAGGCCAGTCTGGTCTACAGAGCTAGTTCCAGAACAGCTAGGGCTCTGACACAGAGAAACCCTGTCACATAACCCAAAAAAACAAAAAAAAAAATAAAGTTTAAGTGTCTTCATTCCATTGCCTAGAAAATCTAATTCTAGAGTATAATGGACTACTCAATTAGGATGAATAAGTAACATTGTAATTTGTATCAGAAATTACCCCTAAAAGCTCAGGTACTGAAGACATGGTCCCCAACATAGCAGTGTTCAGAGGTGGAGATGTGGGGAACTGACTGGCTCATGAGGGCTCTCCTCTTTAATGGGCTAACCCACTGATGATGGATCTGTACATTAATGGTAGATGGTAGATAGTTTAGGAGATGAGGCCTACTAGGAGAGACTGAGTCATTGGGAGTGTGTCCCTGAAGGATACATTTTGTTCCGGGCTCTTCCTCCTTCATTCCTTCTGCTTCCAGATGTGGTGAGCTGCTCTGTTCTCTGTTCCTCACCTGACTCACCACAGCCCCAGGAACAATGAGCCTAGTTGCCACGGACTGACCCCTCTGTGACCTTCAACTGAAATAAGGCCTTCCTCCTTTAAACTGATTTTCTCAAATGTTCTGTCCCAGGAGTGAAAAGCTGACACAAAGACAGAAATAGAAAGCTGGACTCAAACTAAACATGGTTTATAATAAGAAAATGATAATCACACGGTTGTAGTTGGTGTCCATTGTCAATTTGACACACCTGGGGAGAGTGACCCTCAGTTGAGGAATTGCTGCCATTGGATTGGCCTGTGGATATATCTGTGGGACATTTTTTTAATTCCTAATTGAAGTAGGAAAGCCCAGACTACTGTAGGGTATAGACGGACATTTCTCTCTCACCCATCTATTCCCAAATACCTGGCAGCCATTTCCCAAAAAATTGACTTGGAGGCTTAACATAAATTATAAATGCTTAGCCAATAGCTCAGGCTTACTACTAACTAGCTCTTATACTTTAATTAACCCATATTCCTTGTGGGAGCCCACAACTGACTCAGTTTCCCAGTTTGAATCTGAAGTCTATTCTGAGTCAATAGAGTTCAGGCTTGTTTGCTCCAAGGATGTGAGAAAGTTCTGATTAGCCCACAAGAAGGAACACACTAGTTAGCTAGATGCAGGCTGCTTATGCCAGCCAGAGTTACATCAAGATAGAATAAGAAACTGCCTGCTCCTTGATGCAAGGCAGGATAGATAGTGGCTGAATACCTGTGCTGTGTATGTTCTACCTCTGTCCTTCAAAACTGTATATAAGCTGGCTGTGAAATAAACTCGGGGCTGTCTGGAATTGACTGGCAGACCTCTCGACTCTTTTCTGTCTTCTTCATTGTCTCTTCAATCTGCACACCTCTACCTGACTGTCGGCAGGCTCTGACAATTCCTTATTTACACTCTGCCACATGGCAGTACCTTTACTAGCTTGTCATGTTCATCTCCTGCTCACAATTCCCCTGCCTCAGCCTCCCAGATCCTGGGATTACAGGCCAGCACCACCATATTCAGCTCAAGTTATTTGATTCTCAGAAAGAATGTGGAAGCTACTCTTACTATAAATCTATGGACTTGGAAACAGAGATTATTTGTTCAAAGTTATATAATTTTTAACTGGGAGAGTGAGAATTTCATCCCAGTTCACTTGGCTTTGAGCCTATGTTCGTAACTGCTACAATGCTATGGTCTTCAACTATAGTGATTTTGCTTACTGCTTCTCACCTTGACAATGGTATGTGAGCAATACTCATCTGTAGAGCCATAGTTAAAACACAGAAGCTGGATCTTTTTCCAGGCAGTCATGTAACCACCAGGTAAAACAATCAATGCTTGGTAGCCATAGCTCGAATATTGCTGAGCTTCAGACCCCTTAGGTTCATGAAATGCACTTTTGGCTTTGATTTTTTCACTTAGTTTAAATATAAAAATATTTAGGAACAGACTCATACAAGGGACTTACAAACCTGGAGGCCCTGTGATGAAGGCTGGGGACTCCAAAAGGGGTCATCAATGCCTCTCTTGCTTTCCCTAGACAGTGTCATTCATGTCCCTGTGTTGGTTGCGAGAACTGGGAAAAGACAAAAACTACCATCTAAGGATCTGAAGTAGCTCTTACGAATTTAGGATTGGGCAATGCTTTGCTCCCTCAAAATAGATTGCATGCTCCAATGGGCTGAAAAGAGAGGGCTGGCTTTCTAGACATAAACACCAATAGGAAAGCAGAAATGGAGATCCAAAGGTGGAATGGCCATTTCAAAGTGATTTTCCATATAGCAGTAAAAGCAGAAACATTCTCATCATGCTGGCTAAACTGGCCCTGTCTGGAGAGTTGGCAATTTTTTTTCCTGGTTTCTTGGAAGGTCAGATCAAGAGTTTAGTAACTGGTAGATGGGGTAAAATCTCAGCATACTTAACTCCATTTCTTTTTTTTAATAATTTATTTTTATTCCATGCACATTCATTTTTTTTACCTGCATGTATATCTGTGTGAAGGTGTCAGATCTCCTGAAATGAGAGTGACAGACAGTTATGAGCTGCCATGTGGGTGCTGGGAATTGAACCGCTAAGCTTCAGCCCCTCGACTCCATTTCTGTTCAGTCTGTTTAGCTCAGTGCAGGAATTCAGTCCACATCAAAGCCCTCCTACTAATTTTGTCTACCAGGCTCCATCCAGAAAAGCAAATGCCTACCTTTGACTAGAGCATTGATCATAAGAAAGGAGCTTGAGACCTCATCAAATGTTTTTCTGGTCATTTACACTGTTTATTATTGCTAAGAGGAGTTTTGATAAATACACTTTTCAAAACTCCAAACTCCCGTAACAAGTTTTAGTAGTCTTCATAAACTTCTGTGCTGCCCTCTGCTTATGTTGCTCTGGTTATCAAGTAGTTCAATATAAGTAAAAAAAAAAAAAAAAAAAATTCCCCAGAGAAATGTTATCTTCTGTTGTAGCATGAATCTTAAAGAGTCTTATTAACAAAAACAAACCCAGAGCCAGGTATTGGGGTGAATGCTGAAAGACCAGAGAAACAGAACAAGCCACAGCTAACCTCACCTTGCCAGTTCCTCAGTCGATCCTGTTTCCTCAGACTGGAAGCCTCTGAGTCCTCATCCAAATAGATCTCAGCTGAACTGTTGCTCAAAAGCCTAAAAGCTTAACCAGGTTCTAGTTCCTTGTCCTCACGCCTTAAATACCTTTCTGCTTTCTGACATCACTTCCTGGGATTAAAGGCTCGTGTTGCCAAGGCTGTTTCCAGTGTGGCTTTAAACCCACAGAGATCCAGATGGATCTCTGCCTCTGGAATGCTAGGATTAAAGGCGTGTGTGCCACCATTTTCTGGCCTCTATATCTAGTGGCTGTTCTGTTCTCTGACCCCAGATAAGTTTATTAGGGTGCACAATATTTTGGGGAACACAATACCACCACATTCTGTACATTCAAAAAAAACTATATAAGAATATTCATCATAGTTTTATTCACCATAGCCCTAAACTGGAAAAAATAACCAAAATGTTAAATAAACTATGGTACACTATAGTTATGAAATACTATTCAATAAGACAGAAGTGTAATATTGACACATGAAAATGGATAAATCTCTAGGGAATAATGATTGGATGCAATCTCAAAAGGATACTATATGATGCCACTCATAGTATATTCCCATAATAAAGAAATTATGGAAATAGAGAATTGATTCATGTTCTCAGAGGGGAATGGTAAGAGGTAGCTATAAATGTAAAGTTCAGTAGAAGGGATTTGGGGACATAAGTTGTGATGTTCAGTTTCCTGTGTCAACTTGATTGGGATAAGAGACATCAGGCCATAGGGGAGCATGACTTCTGGGTGTGTTACAAGAGTGTTTTAAGAAGAGGTTATCATTTTAGTCACTAGATTGGGTAAAGATCTGCCCTTGCCAATAGAAGTAGGTTTCTCACAATTCAACTAGCCACCAAGGAGTTTGAAAAGATTCCTGAGCTGATACTTATGTCCCCTGGTCTTGGACATCAGAGTTGCTCTTTCTTGAGCCCTCACTCTCCAGGACTGTCAATCACCATGAGCCACCTGGTTCTTAGACTTTTGGCCCTGGAGTTACACCATCAGCTTTCCTGATTCTCATGCCTTTGGACATGGACAGGAGTGCACCATTGTCTTTCTGAGTTCTCCATGCTGATAGAGTAGAAGTAGTGAGATAGTAGAACTCTTGACCTCCATAATCATTTGAGTCAAATCCCATAATAATTCACCTGTCTATTTAGTGATCTGCCCATCCATCCATCCATCCATCCATCCATCCATCCATCCACTCATCCATTTATCATCCATCCATCAATTCACCCATCCATCCATCCATCCACCCATTTATTCATCCATCCAATGCATTAGTCTATTTTGTATTGTAATAACTGAATGCCTGGGGCTGAGTAATTGTAAAGAAAAGTAATTGTAAAGATAAATATTTATCTGTCTTAAAGTTCTGGCTATCCAACAGAATTGTGCTGGCATCTGCTTAGTTCTTCTGAAGGCCCCATGGTGGGTGACATCACATGATAGGGATATGTGGGTATGTGGGAGAAAGAGAGAGGGAGTGTCACATAAAAGACAGGAAACAAGAGACTAAGGATAGGCCAGGCTTCATCTTCTATAGCAGCCCACTTCAAGGGAAATAATTCACTCCTGAAAGACTCCTCCCAGTTTGAGAGACCAATCTTAATCCATGCATGAAGGTCAATCCACCACTTTCTAAGTAGGCCTCACCTGTTCAAGATTCTACTACTCAACATTGTCACACTGGGACCAAGCTTCTAATACGTGAGCCATTGGGAGACAAAACATATCCAAGCCATAGTATCCTATATATTCTGTTTCTCTGTAAATTGCCTAGCCTCCGGTTTTTGTAACTGTAGTACAAAATGGACTAATATGTAGGGTGGGTGAGCGGATGGATGAATAGACAGACAGACATTATTATTGGAAGGATGGGAAATTTATAATGGGGATGTCTCAAAATATCTACAAAAAGCTATCTGTAAGATGGAGAGTAGGAGGGGGACAAGAGACAACAATGGCTGAGGAGATGGCTCAGTGGGTAAACGCATTTGCCGTCCAAACTTAACAAGCTGAGTTCAATCTCCAGAATCCATGGTGGAAGGAAAGAACTGACTCCTGAAAGTATCCTCTGACCTCCACACACTCACCATAGTGTGCACACCCCCACTTAAACACATATCATACGCATAATAACAATGATAGTAATGACAGAGGTGGTAATAGAGGTGAACATAATCAAAATACATTACATACATGTATGAAAATAAAATGAAACCCATTATTATGTGTAATTAATATATGCTAATAAAAACTTTAAAAAATTAAAAGAGAATTTGACTTCAATCAATTTACAAGTTCAAGGCCTGACGTCTCTTATCCCAATCAAGTTGACACAGGAAACTGAACATCACAACTTGTGTCCCCAAATCCCTTCTATTGAACTTTACATTCATAGCTACCTCTTACCATTCCCCTCTGAGAACATGAATCAATTCTCTATTTCCATAATTTCTTTATTATGGGAATGTACTCTGAGTGGCATCATATAGTAACCTTTTGGGATTGCATCCAATCATTTTTCCCTAGAGATTTATCCATTTTCATGTGTCAATATTACACTCCTCTCATAACTATAATGTACCATAGTTTATTTAACATTTTGGTTATTTTTTTTTCCAGTTTAGGGCTATGGTGAATAAAACTATGATGAATATCCTTATATAGTTTTTTGAATGAACAGAAGATAAAATTTCTCTGAGGAATTTTTTTTTTATTTATTTCTTTATTTTGAGACAGGATCTTATAGTTCCCGCTACCCTGGAACTAACTATGTATACAAGGTTGGCCTTGAACTCACAGAGATCTGTTTGCCTGTGCCACCACTACCTGCTTAAAATGACGTAGCTTAAGCAAAAAATAAAATTCATGAGGACAACAAGAGTAACAATAAAAGGTGGTTGGCACCGGAGAGACACCACCAAAGGTTGACCTCTGGCCTCCACATGCATGTACACACACATACACACACACACACACACACACACACACACACACACAAAGGAATTCAATTATAGACAAAAAAATTAAGTGTTGGTGATAAACGTATAGTTGTGGCTGGCGGTATGGCTCAGTGGTAGAATACTTGTATGCTTAGCATGTACGAGGGCTTGATTTTTCCAGCACAAAGCCGAGGAAGATGATTTATGTGTGTGAGAGGGAATGAAGGGCTGAATAGCAGGAAGAAGTCATCAGGGAATTCAGGTGAGGAAATTTCTTTGTCCTGTCGTACATGACGATTGTACAAGTATTTGTGTATTTCTTGAAATTCCTCAAGCTTTGTGCTTGCAATGAAGCTTGGCAAAAAGATCTGGAGAAAGGTGACAATGGACCAGTGTGTTTTTCAGGGGGACTACAAGGTGGGTTAATCTCTAAAAG
>CABHPH010131061.1:0-23016 GCA_902168325.1 Peromyscus nudipes | reverse complement strand
GGAGCGGTGGTGGCGCACGCCTTTAATCCCAGCACTCGGGAGGCAGAGACAGCCTCTGAGTTCGAGGCCAGCCTGGGCTACCAAGTGAGTTCCAGGAAAGGCACAAAGCTACACAGAGAAACCCTGTCTCGAAAAACCAAAAAAATTGAGGTGTTTTATCTTTCCTGCAAAATAGAATTTTTTTGTCCTCAAGTCAGAGGACCACTTAAATGAGAATCATGAGCGGAAGTGGCTAGTTATTATGTACAGTGACTGGCTGCCAGCTGGGGCCCCTCAAATTGTGAGATGGGCTCAGTAGAGGGCAAACCCCTCGAGGCACAGCCAAGCCTGAGCCTGCTGCATTCTCCTCCATGGTCAGGGCTGGACTTACGGGCTGGACGAGGTCATGCTCCTTGAAGGGAATGCCACCGACGGTGAGATTCAGGTGATACAGGCCTCTCTCCAGCTGGAACAGCTCACCAGCGACGGCAATCTTCATCACAGCATCTTTGTTGACCTTGATTACAAGGTTGCGTTCCAGCTCCTCCACAGAGATCTGAAGGGGGTCAGGCAGGGAGGGCAAGTAGATGGTCACTTCTGGAAAGCCCCCATAGCGCATCACCTGGGTCAAGTGCACCGCACCTCAGGGTAGACATGGCATGTTACTTGTGTCTAATGGCCCAACCTACGAGACTATACCCATGTCAACTGGGCCAGAGACACCTGACCTCAGTTGGGGACATGCCATGCCACCTGTGTTTAGGAGCCTGACCCATGAGACCATGCCCATGCCACCTGGTCCAAGGACACCAGACCTCAGGGGAAACAACACCCAAGTTTATGTGGTCCAGGAAGAGCCTGACCTCACAAGACCACACCCATATCACCTGTGTCCAGGAGGCACTAACCTTGCTAGAGCCCATGCTCACTCTCACCTCCGTGGGTTCTCCCCACACCCTTCCTTGCTCAGAGTCACTTCTGTGGCTCCCCTGTGAGCTCACAGGGTTCATGTGAAGAGGGCTAGCCTCTCCCACATTTGGGATTGAAATGAAAACAGAGCACCATCCGGTGTATTCTAGAAGACAGTCACAGAAAGGTCCTACTGATGCTTATTCCGGTTTCAAAGAACTGGAGAGCCATGTCTGGTGTGGCACGGGCCTCTTGAGAAACTGCAGCCTGCCCGTCTATGGTGCCTGCTCTAGGACTAACACAGCACATTGTCGTGGGTAAAGTGAGATGACATCTGTTCGCTCATCCTCAGATGTCCTTCAGGCCTGAGACCCTGGGCACTGGACTGGCATGGAGTGCTGCCCTCAGTAGCTCATGTATCTGTGTGAGGAACTTCCAGGCTACAGAGTGGAATCTGAATCCAGCCAAATGCTGGCTCAGAGCCAGACTGAAGCCTAGCATGAGCTCCATGTTTGAACTCTTCTCACATGTGACACAAACACAGTGTCATATAACAGCCCAGGGAAGCTCTGTAGAGCCGACAGCTGCACCCCAGGCCCCAGGTCCTGTACCAGACTGTACTGTGAAGGGTGCCATGACCTTGGCTTCTGTATAGGTTTGTTAACAAGCTAAAGTTCCTCAGTTGAACAAGTTCAGTCTCTCAGTTCTGACCCCAGCAAGTACGATTACTCTGGGCAGGAGGGTTATCAGCGTGGGCTGGACATAGGCTTATATGTCTTACATCAGTGCTGCGGCCCTGGGCTGATCTCATCTGATATAGCAATGGGTCTTCTGCTGTCTAGGCTCTAGAGGACCAGGAGCAGAAAATGCAGCTCCTGGATGCTCCTCACCCAGTGTCATGCAGATGATGAGGTTCTGCCCAGCAGTAGTACCACAGCTGACTCTGGGATCCATGAAATGATCTCTCGTAGCAGAACCCGACTCTGGAGGACTTTCATCCCTGAAGTGGATGACACACTTTCGGCTATGCCCAAGGTGACCACCGGGGCAGACGCTGTGCTGGGCGTACAAAAATGCATTTACTAAAGGTGTGATCTCCTCTGTGTGAGAAGGGACTGAGTGGGTGATGAACTCGTTCACTGCTGAAGCGTTGGGTGGTCTGACCTCCAGGACTGAGCCCAGCCTGTCTGGGGGCCTGGCAGCCCAGCTGGCCAGCACAGCTAACTGTGGGTAGGTGCCCATAATGGTCCAAGGGGGATGGGATAGTTATTATGAGAGAAGAGTCATTGCTTCCTTCACATGTCTTCACAGGCTTCCAGGTTTCTACAGAAGAAACCCCAGGATTTTCAGTGCAGCCCAGGCCCGAACATCAGTTCACTCTAGGTCTCCCACTGGTGTGTCTACTCAACTTCCTGCCTCTGCAGCCTAAAAACAAGACCCCGCAACCACCCCACCTCTGTGGCCCATGCAAACTCTTGCCTTTTTAACTTATACAATCTCTCTGCTATTCACAAGGGGCTCCAGGTCCTAATGCCTGCTTCCTTCGCTCATCCTCAGCCCTGAAGTATCCCATCAGCCAGTGAGCTGTCCCTATTGTGGTTCTCCCCATGCTGGTGCTGTGGTTGGAAGAACAGGCGGATCTCTGTGAGTTCGAGGCCAGCCTGGACTACAGAGTGAGTTCCAGGAAAGGCGCAAAGCTACACAGAGAAACCCTGTCTCGAAAAACCAAAAAAAAAAACAAAAAAAAAAAAAACCCGAAATTTTCTAAACTCCTAACAGTTAATTTACTGTCTAGGGTGGAGCGAGGTTGAATGATCAAGCAAATTCCTCAGAAATGTTGCACATAGGAACGCCTTGAAACCTGTGTAGGAATGTACATTAGATATAGTACGGCTCCCCGCCTTCCAGAACATCGGTATCCTTTTTAGCTGAGGTGGAGGCACACTTAGTGTCTTCCTGCATCTGTCAGAAGAGCAGAGTTATGAATGACTGGGCAGGGAACACTGAGGGGCAGAACTTGGCCTCCTGGGATACTCTCTAACTGAGCCATGAGTTCAGGCTACGTGAGCCGCCACCTAGACAGTACCAAGTCATGGTCACTGCTCCCAGCCAGCAGTCCTGCCTGGGTCCTAGTCCAGGCTTGTCCCCGCGGCTGTGCAGAGGGCACCCTCTCCCCTGGTGGCTTCCTTCCTTGGACCCTCCCCTGTTCTGCTACAGACACTCTGATCCCTCAAAGCCAGGAAGAAGGACAGACAGCAGTCGGTAGCTGGAGAGATGGCAGGGGTCCATGTCTGTCTGCAAAGCAGAACATGGATTTTTCATTTTGTCTTCACTGCAAAGGGAAAAACCATGTCTTTCTGGTTTTCTTCCAAACATTAATTCCCAAGCCTGTTTTTATTGCCTGGGGTATAGGAAGTGATTCCTGAGTAGGAGGTCACTGTCTGTCACCCAAACTCCAGTGGGGGAAGCAGCCAGAGCCGAGGGCAGAAGACTGTTGATCAGATGAAAAGATGATCCCGGTCTCAGGTGCTCAGGTTCCTGGGTGTTCTGAGCTAGTTATCTGTCCCCTCTGGTGGCCTTCAATGTTTGAGCATCCTCATTCAATTATTCTAGTACCTTCTGGGCCGATGCCCACATGGCTGTCACAGGAAGCACTTTCTGAGTAAGCCACACTCAGCCAATGAAGCGGCAGCTCTAGTTAACTAGAGCAGGTGTCCTACCCACAGGCCACATCCAGCGCCGAATGCTAGGGGTAGCCTCAGCCTTCCACTCACCGTCTGCCACATGCCATGGTTGATAATGGGCCCGCTGCTGGTGATCCTCCCGACACCGTTGTACCGCAGCTGCAACTCAAGCCGCCCAGCCCGCAGCCCCAGGACGATCCATGTGCTATCTGAACGGCCGCCAGCGAAGAAGAGGACTCCCTCAGGGTCAAAAGTTCGGAAGTCAAACTCAGCCAGCAGCCTGTAAACAGACCCGAGAAACAAAGTGGGGCAGAGGGCAGGTGGTACAGGGCCTCCTAGTCCCAGGGCCAAGACCCCTGGGACACTTTCCAGGACGTGGGGAGCTGGTTCACTCAGGGATCTTGAGTGGCTTTGGGCTCCTGGAAACTAGGAGCCCTGGCTCAGCCTTCTCACCTGGGTTCTGCCGTCCTGTGTGCCTGGCTCTCACCTGGTGGGTTGAAGCCTCTTAAAGCGTAGTCTGATCACCGGGGTGCCGCTGAACATGCGGCCCAGGTACAAGGACTTCACGCTCTTGGCCATGGTGAAGGGCACACACGGTAAGATGTCCTGCCATGAGATAGGAAGGTGTTAGGGGGGTGTGGGTGCCCTGTGGCTGTCTTTTAAACAACCTTGAGGTCCTGGTCACATTGGGGGAGATCCTCTGATCTTCCAGAATCCCAAGGCTAGCCCACCCCTGGAAATCCCAGAGTCCATATGACCCATCCCATGTTGGTGCCCCCAGGCAGGGCCCAGGGTTCTGATTTCTTCTATCACCTGCTTCTTTCTCACCTGTTCTTATTCACTAGTGGTGTTTAAATTATGAAATTCTTCCAACTCACAGAGGAGCACAGAGACTCATAAAAATTAGTATACTATTAACAAAATGAACAGAACACAAAGGCCTTGAAGACTATGGTTCAAGAAACTGATTATGCTGTAGGCTTTCCCACTGACCAGAGAGAGGGAAGAATTAAAGCAGATTAAGCTGGCTTCCAGTGGGGATGAGAGACAGAAGGGTCCTGCACTGCCACACTGGCCAGCAGGGAGCCTGAGGCACACAAGTGCTGGTCCCCTAGCCCTTCAGGAGGATAACCATCTCATGCAATGGGAGCCTGAGCACACAAGTGCTGGTCCCCTACCCCTCAGGAGGATGCCATCTCATGCAATGGGAGCCTGAGCACACAAGTGCTGGTCCCCTAGCCCTTCAGGAGGATGCCATCTCATGCAATGGGAGCCTGAGGCACACAAGTGCTGGTCCCCTAGCCCTTCAGGAGGATACCATCTCATGCAATGGGAGCCTGAGCACACAAGTGCTGGTCCCCTACCCCTCAGGAGGATGCCATCTCATGCAATGGGAGCCTCACAAAGGACCTAGATGACTTGAGCTTCAGGCTCATAACTGAAAAATGCTTATCCTGCTTCCTAGGCCTGTGACTTGCAAAGTCATCATGGACCATGGTCACTTGCTGTTGTTTTTCAGAAAATGCCATCAATGCACAACTTCCCTAAAGCTTATTTAGCTTGTTACAGAGTCCCAAGTGAATGGTGTGTGTGTGTGTGTGTGTGTGTGTGTGTGTGTGTGTGTGTGTGTACATCCTGGTGTGAACACATCACACCTTGGGTCTGCACCAGCAGGCTACGTGGCTGAGAGTGGAGAGTTGCTAGGGAGATTTCATCAACACAACCAAACAGAGGTTTGGCTACCCGTGTGGTCCTGAGAGCTAGTGGGAGTTTTCAGTCAACCAAGTCTCTAGAATATTTTCTGCCATAACCAGTTAGTAGCAGAGGGTCCCACACAAAGCACAGCACTGGGGCTCTGCAAGGCCACCCAGTGGACACTAGGGTCACCTACCTCGCAAGTATCCATGTCTGGGGACAGCTTCAGGCCCCCGCGCCCGTCGCAGTGGCAGGTGTAGCTGCCCGGGGAGTTGACACAGGTTTGTTCACAGCGTCCCTGCTGACACTCGTCCACATCTGCCGGCAAAGGGACTCGGGGTAGGCGTGGGGAAAGCTCCAAACACCGAGCAACCCCACTTACTCTTCCCAGAGACACGCTGTAGACGTCATTGCTTAGCCTGCCGCCTCAGAGGCCTGTCTCTTAGGTCCCTGCTTCCCACAGAGAAGTGAAGAGCTAAAGGTGTCTGAGGACTGTGCTCGGTCTGACCGGCTGACTGGCCCAGGGATGGAGGGACCGAGCATGTCTGTGTGGGCTGTGGAGAACGGTGCAGGGCAGGACCCTCTGAACCCTTAGCTCCGTGCTCCCTTCCCTGGGGGGGGGGGGCTCAGTTCTTCTCCAGGGCTCCCCTAGCTATCTCTCAGAGTCTCTTGTATAATCTTGTATGTCTCTGCTCTCAGGACACGGTAAACCTCCACAGTGAGGGAATAAGCACACCATTCCCCATCTACTGCAGGCACAGAGGGCTGGGAGGAAGCCAAAGTCTAGCAAGGAATTCAGGATCTTCACTGACTCTCCTGAAGGCGGGGGAAGGGTAAACACAGGTGTGTCCTCATTTGGGCACACCCTGGAACACATGCACATGTATGAGAGCACTCTGTGTGAGCACACATGTATGGACACAATGGGTTCAGGATAAAGGGGTGAGAGAGAGGACTGACTTTAGGGGTCATCTTCAATGAAGGTACACAGAGACTCCCAGTAGGTTCTGGTATTTTTCCAACCTTCATGTATATACAGTGACTTCCTGGAAGGTTGGACCAATGGGTGCCAGCCATAGAGCAATGCAGCCCATATTGAGGCAGCGACCAACATGTGTCCTAGGCTGAGGGTCAAAGAAGGAAGTAACCTGGGTGGCTGCGGCATAGGTACCTTGGCAGGTCTTCTCCTGGGAGCTGTACATGTATCCCTTGTCACAGAGGCAGGAGTACGAGCCCAGCAGGTTCTTGCAGCGTGCATCCCCACAGGTGTCTGCATCTGCGCACTCGTCTACATCTGCAAGCAAAGCCAGCCAGGCCAAGGCTGTACAGGTCGGTCTGGGACAGCTGCAGCGGCCACTGGGGATAGAGGGCGAGAACAGCCCCGACACAGGAGGGTGGAGAACGGGAGGAGGAAGGCACGGTGCCTTCGCCGTGGGTGTCAAGTGATGGGGGGCCCAGGGGCCACATGCTGCTCACCCCACACTGGGTACACTGTAGGCTTCATTGCTCAGGATCCACAAAGCAAGGCAGGTCTCCTCAACCTGCTACTAAAGTGTGGGGGCTGTGTCCCTTGGTCAAGGCCAGGGACAAGAGCCACAACGAGAGGGCCTCTGTTCCTGGAATAAGGACACAGGAGGGGAGGCCTATACATTCCCATATGCATTTCCCACACATTTCACATAGGTACAAGGACACAGTGACTGACTGTTCCCATACAATCACACCTTCTAAGAATATTCTTTGCGACTGTCAGAGGTGAACTCTGAGGTAGATGAGAATAAATTTTTCCCTCCCAAAATGGGTGAGGGAAATAGTCATTTGTCTCATCAGATTTGCACTCAGATCCTGAGTTGACCCCACCCCCTGCAGCCATCTGGATCATTCACATAGGTGGTTGTCACCCAGTCCTTGTGAGTCTCAGTTCCTCAGGGACACTCTGGTCCATCTGTGTTGGAGCAGAGGTTGAGCGCCATCCCTCTATACCCTAAATCAGCTCAGGGGAACAGGTGGAACATGCACTTTGAGATGATTGTTTGGGTATCCTCAGGATCCCTGCTCCGGGCTGAGTGGAAATGAGACCATGGAGTGGGGAGGCCCCATCTGCTCCTGTGTCTGTGCTGGGAGGGTCTGGAAGGTATGGCAGGTGCACAGAGGTACTGCGGCCTGCCACCTTGCCAAGGTTCCCGCAGTCAGCTGCAGAGATCTACGCCTTGTGACCACACAGGCTGTCTTGCAGGCTCTGTGGGCTGAAGGTACCTAGAAACACTAGTGTGGATGGGCAGTCCTTGCCCTTGCTCTCAGAGCTGGGGACTCGTGTCCATGATGCTGGACTGGACCATTTCCAAAGGATGCTCATTCCCTTCTCGGGACAGGGAGGTAGGTGGGGCGCAATTGCTCAGCCAGGGACTTACCTTGGCAGTTCCTGCCGTCTGGGGCAAGTGAGAAGCCGCTATGGCAGGCACATTGGAAGCTTCCTGGCTTGTTGTGGCAGACCTGGCTGCAGCCCCCGTTCTTCTGGCCACATTCATTGACATCTGGACATGAAGAAAGAATGAGGGGCTTCTACCTGGACACTCCCCTGCTGGCTTCAGGTAGGTAAGGTGGACAGCATGAGGGCCAGAGAGATATGAACTGCTGCGGGTGGGGAGAGCCACAGACTCAGTTCTGAAGGTCTCTAGGTGCACAAGGGACGGAGTAAAGGACAAAATGGACCCACCAATCAATTGGTGCTCAGCAGCCACAAGACCTACACACAGCCTTGTCTGGCACCCGGAACAGAACTATCCGGATGACCTGTGGACACAGCCAGGCTGCCCAGAGTGAAAGGCTGGGCAGGGTCTGCTATCTTGTTTGTAGCTTTACCTAATGCCTCACCGTCACCTGAGTAAACCAAGGTGGGGCCCCTTAGCTGGGGTGCTAAGACCCATGTGGCATTTCCTTCTTTTCAATCCTGGTCCTAAAACAGCTCTCTGGCTGCCTCAACTCTCTAGGAGCCTGCAGCTTCAGTGAGCCTCGGGGCTGCTGCATGCCACCCTGGACGGGCAAAGGGTTCCCAAGAGGGATGCTGAGGTAGTCCATCAGGGTCTTATCCCAGGACAGACTAGAAGTATGGCTGAGCTCCCAGTCATGGGTAGTGGGTGAGGAGTAGGCGGAGCAGGGTGTGATCAGAGAGTGTGGGACAGAGAGAGGGTGGGGCTGTGGACTCTCACCTTTGTTACAGACCCGGCCTTCCCAGCCAGCTTTGCATAGGCAGAAGAAGTTGCCCATGAGGTCTTGGCAGAGCTGAGTACCCTTCTTATCACAAGGGTTTGGGGTGCACTGGTCAGGCAAGTCTGAGTTGGATGATACAAAAAAAGAAAGTCACATTAGATTTCTCTGGAAGTCCTACCTCACATAGTTGGGGGTGGTCAGAGCCACTGGTGAGGCCTCAGGAGAGCTTCTACGGGTTCCAGTGTGGGCTAAGCTGTGATGGAGGTCCCCATCTTGGACAGGAACAAATGTGAGGAACTTTTAAGGCCCTGAGACCAGTTCCAGCAATACCACCTAGGTCTACTGGGAGGAGGTGACTGTCACTGGGCCAGGTAAAGAGGGACTGCTGGCCTAGGTCTCCCAGGGAACGGGTCTTCCCATTCCAATGTCACTGACCTCCATGGAGTACCTTAGGGATGCAGCTGAGACCTCCAGACACAGCCTCGACTATGCCTTGGGTGGGGGTGGGAAAACGTGGCATGTGCTTCAACCCCAAGGTTAGGGAAGTCACAGAAAGAACCATTATTATATCCCGTTCTCAAAGAATCCTTTCAGAGGTTGAACAGATGTGGGCATGACCCAGAGCACAGGAGCCTTGGGCCCTTCATTCTGCCCCATCTAAAGGATCTATAGTCTGCCTGGATGGGGTAGGGGATGGGATGGCTCCTATCTACCAACAGCTAGATAGTTTTAGAGCAGTGGTTCTCAACCTTCCTAATGCTGTGACCCTTTTAATACTGTTCCTCATGCTGTGGTGACCCCCAACCATAAGATTATTATTGTTGCTACTTTGTAACTGTAATTTTGCTACTGTAATGAATCGTAATGTAAATATGTTTCCTGATGGTCTTAGGTGACCCCTGTGGAAGGGCCATTCGATCCCTAAAGGGGTTGCGACCCACAAGTTGAGAACTGCTCTTCTAGAGGTTTTAGAGATACACGGGGTGCCACTTCCCAGCCCTGATCAGTCTCTGCCAGGTTGGACAGCATGCCGACTGGTGCCCTACTTGGACTGGCATCCTATTGCCCAGGGCATTTTACCACCTCTGTTAAACATCTGGATGGTCTCCTGCTTCCTGCCTTCAACTCTGTCCTAGACCAGCTCCAGACTGTCACTGTTAGGAGGTAAAGACGGGGCTGACTTCAGACAGCACACCCAGAGCTCTGACTGGATGAGGGTGACCAACCCCATTTCCCTCCTGTCCTCGAGTGTGGTCATGTCATCTGGCCGCTTGAATCCCACCCACATCTGCACCAGAAGGCGGGGGTCAGCTGTGGTCCAGCACACCGAGAGCATGGTCACACTCGTATCCCTCGACACCGACCAGCCCAGGCCTCACACTGGCAGGTGATCTGCACTCCACCTGGCATCCAAACGGGAAGTTCTGGGTTAGCTGGGCCCTCTGCAGCACATGAAAAGCTAAGACCCAAGAGCTGAGGACCAGGAGGAAGGCTCAGCTGACCCTCTTTGAGGAAGCAGCGGTTAGATACGCATTCATTCATTCTCTCCTCTCTCTCTCTCTGCTTTCAGTTGGTGACAGCCATTTTGCGTCTCATGACAATTCACATCTCTGGCTTTGGTTCCTGGACACCCCTATTCTACTGGCTGAAGCCAGCATTTGTTCTTCTTTGATTTACAGGAACAGTTTCAGGCCAAGCCAGAAGAGCATCGGGAGCACCGGCCAATGTCTCCTAGAGGCCATCCTGGCAGGATGTCAAAGTCTTCCAGGTTACTCACACCAGTGCTTGCTCCATTCTTGGGGGCCCTTCCCACAGACCTCTGGTTCCCACACCTGAACTCTAGACAAAGAGGGTTCTTGCTGCCCGGCAGGGACAGGATCGGGGGTGGGGGAAGCTGGCAAAAGATGAGGCAGGAGCCAACCTCTGGATTTCCCAGACGCATTCCTTTGCTCATCCAGGATTTTCAGGTCAGCCCCATTGCTGGCAGCTTCTACTTGGACCGGGCCAGGCTGGGCTAGGCGCCGAGCCCACAGCAGGCCTGGGAAGCAAGTCTAGGCTTCTCAGGGGAGCTCTGCGATCCACTTTGTTTGCCTTTTTCCCCCCTCTGTGGTCTTTCCACGTTTACATCCAAAGTCTGCTGGGTTTGCACAAATGACAACCAATAACGTGCCTGTGAGTCTTCAAGTATTTTTGAGATTCTTGCTGAGTAGTTTCTGGCAGATCATTGTAAAATGCCATTTTTTCCTGAAGCATGTAGGGGCTGGGTAAAGTCAGAGTGGCCTGTAAATAAGGGGTCAGGATGGGAAGTCTTCATCATTCCACAACTTCTGTGGCCTCCTGGGAGCCCACCTGAAGCCAGGATACAGTGTCCAGTATGCTTAAAGTGTCCGGCTGGAGGGTTAAATGTATTTCTAAAGTATACTCTAGCAAATTTGGCACAGGGACTGGTTAACTTGGCCAAGAATGCCACATCCACCCCTTGCAAAATCTGTCCTTAGGCCGAGAGATGGTGCAGAGCCAACTTCCAATGGGGTAATGTTATTTTTTAAGAGTCCCAACACAGAGCCAATACCACAACCCTTGTCCCTCTGTCCCTAGAGGAATACCACCCACTATACGTCATTTCTTTTCCTGTTGGAAATTTACCAAGTCCAATGTTTGACCCTTGGCAGGTGCCTGGAGATCGCTGCAGAGAGACTAACACATTCTCAAAAGGTGAAAGAATGGACAGTTTTGTAGGCACTGTGGGGCCTAGGGAGCGATTCCTCAGGCAGGTTGCTGTCCTTTTTTAAATTTTTTTTTTTCTGACAAGTTTCTCTGTGTGTAGCCATGGCTGTCCTGGAACTTGCTCTGTAGACCACGCTGGCCTTGAATTCACAGAGATCTGTTGTTATTCTTAACAGTGTATCCTGGTTTGTGTGGCTGCAGGTGAAGAGTGAAGTGTGAGCTCGCTCTCCAGGTAGCAAGTCAGGACCTGGGCAGCAGTCCTGTCCAATCTAGACCCTTTGTTCTGGGCCCAGAAGGGAGCCCTGACCCCTGGAAAATCCTGATGATCGGATTCATCAACCAGGGCCTGATCTAGTGTGTGGGGAACAAGCTTCCTGGTGACGTGTGTCAGAGGATCCCACTGGACATGGCAGGGGAGCTGGAACGTTTTGTAAGAAAGGAACGAAACAGAACACAAAGCCTTTCCTGGCATCGAGAGAGCAGAGCCCATGGGTAGTCTGTGACTTCTCCCTTGTCACTTTAGTTACTGTTGGCATGGTGATCAACGCCCAAGCGGTGAGGTGTTGGGCTCCAGAAGGCCTGTTAGGGCAAACACTTGTCTAGGGCTAGGTCTAAGCTCTCTAGAAAATGCCAGAATGGGGCCTGCAAGACTTTTGCTTTAAATTTTAACAAAAATGGGTACTCAGTGCACTCAGTGACATACCAGGGGCATCGAGGTAAAGAACCAGGTACAAAGGGCAACAGCCTGCATAGCTGGTGGGCTTGCCCTGTGGCCCTGCCCTGTGTCCCTGTCTTTCCGTGGCTCAGTAGAAAGATCTCTGGGTCATCGGGGCACTTTTGTACAGCCACCATGAGGGGCCCAGACAATGACAGCTCAGGCGCATGCTCCTGGGACCTGTGATGAGCAGAGCCAGGCAGGAGGTAGCCTTGTGTCAGGGACTTCGGCAAAGCCTCTGCCCTGAGCAGGCAAGGCATCTGGCAATTGAATTCAACATATTTGGCACCAGAAGACACAAGAGATTTATCATCTAATCAGCTCAGGGACAGGCTCTGGGGGTGGGTACAATCTCATCCCCCTCTTCCAGGCCACCTACTGCCATGGCGGGGTGGGTACAGAATCTCAAGTCTCACCCAGAGGATGTCAATGCAATTCCAAATACCCTAAGAGGCTCTGAAGCCACAATATTGGCCACAAACCAAAGCAACAGAATAACTCCACAGAGCACTGGGAGCAAAGGTTGACGTCCAGGATCAATGTACCAACACATCATACGTACCAACAAATTAGAAAGTCTAAGGAAAGAAATTACCATACTTGATAGAGCAAGGGTCAAGAACTAAATTAGGAGAGAAGTGCAAAACTAAGCTAAAGACAAAACCAAGTAACCACACAGTGACAGAAACAAAGGCCTCTTTCCAATGGGAAAGGAACACCTGAGTTACAGAAGCTGCTCTCAAAGTGAAATGTGGATGCAGGTCTGTCTCTGACCCTTTCTTAGGAACCAGAACTGTGAACAGATGCATAAGACAACATTCTGCTTCTGTAATAATAGAGACAAAATAGCCCCAAAGCTGGTCAACCCACTTGGGCTAAGCTGAGCCGAGCCAAGGCAGCTGACATCTGGTGAGAGATGGGAGTGTCCTTGCCCCAGAAGGGACTCCAAACAAGGCAGTGACTAGGGATGGGGGGGGGGTGACACAAGTGTGCAAAGGCCATTTCTGTATTTCTAGGTACAAAGAGAGAGCTGAAAGATGGCCTTGCCTGCATGATATAGGGATACACTTCACACCCTATGAAATATTTAAACCCCTGTAACAAGTGCATTTATTGTGCATTTGAAAACAAAAACAAGATGTACTTTTTTTTCCTTTCTTTCTCTCTCTTTTTTTTTTTTTTTTTGTTTTTTCGAGACAGGGTTTCTCTGTGTAGCTTTGCGCCTTTCCTGGAACTCGCTTGGTAGACCAGGCTAGCTTTGAACTCACAGAGATCTGCCTGCTTCTGCCTCCCGAGTGCTGGGATTAAAGGCGTGCACCACCACCGCCTGGCAAGATGTACTTTCTTTAAGATAAAGTTAAGTGTACAAGGAACAGACTCCTGGACAACTTCTCATGCTGATGGAACATTCAACAGCTTTATCCCAACCACAGCGGAGCCACAGCTACCCAGTATGCGCTTCCAGTGAGACAGGAGGGGGCACTTACTCTGAACGCAAGGGGCAAAATTTGGGTTTTTATCTTCAGGCTTGCCATATTTCCTCAAGCATTCTGAAAGAGAGACACAGACAACACAGTCAGTTGTCATCCCTGGGGTAGCACAGGTATGCAAATTAGCACCAAGTGACGGTTTCTTTTCACTTGGACACATGGATCTTCAGTGAGTGTATGGTCTAGCTGTCAGTATAAAGCACTTGGTGGTAAGTATCCCCAGTGTGACGGAAAATCGACTCCAGAACGGGTGAGTGCTGGAGCCTCCCATCACACAGAACGCCATGAACTTTAGCACAGTCTGTCTATGGCCAAAGAACTGAACTTCAAGATCTCAATGGTCCGGGCAGGAAACACTGTCCTTCGTCTGAAAGTAGAACTGCTCTTGGGGTGCCCTCTCAAGCCTGCAGGGCACTAGACCTGGCAGACGCGTGTGTGCCACAAGGGAGCCAGGAGCGCGGCCCTGGAACACAGACTGTACATGATGGCTGCCTATGATGGTGTTCAACCGCTCTGCCTGGCCCTTCTGAGGTCGCTGTTGACCGTCTACATTTGAGAAGACGGTGTGGGCAGCGGAAGTACAGTTAGGATGCATGGACGGGCTATCTCCCTCTGCTGGGCACTAGAGATGGCCCAAGGCTTGTTGGGCCAGTGTAGGGATCAGAGAGAGGCCTGAATGAGTGAAGTCCTGAGTGAATGTGTATTTGGATATGGGCAAAGCTTGCCAAGGACTCCAAGACCAACTGATGCATGGGAAGCTGGCAAAGCCATTACCCATATGGGCCAGGATCAAGAGGAATTGCAAAGCTTTCCTTGAAAACGTGTATTTATGAGCAATCAATCCATCAGTGTGTGCAGAGACTCCACCCCCCCTCCCAGATGTTGACAGGCTGATACTGCTCACCTACAGAGGCCAATGAGACTAGCTAAGTCCTCCCTCTGTGTCATATCTACTAAATCCACTGAGGTTCTGGGTGACAGTTATTGCGAACTCCAACAGATCCCAGCTTGACTATAACTGTCTGTCCCTTCTCTAGTCCCTTGTCTTTGCTAGCCAAGATTCTGGTACCCAAGCCTGGAGAGTCACAGCAGGCAAGTCACTGGTCCTCTGTGCCATAGCTGGATTCAGATTACAGTCAGGTGCCTCCTGGACAGAAGGCCAGCCTCTTACCCAAAAGTGTGTTGGTAAGTCCAAAGCCTAAGAACAGACTCTTCTTACAAGCAATATACATCCAAAGTACTTTGGGATTTGACCAAACAGCATCCAGAGAATTTAGGACTTCTTGAGGGAGCAAAGTAACTGCCCTCTAGACTAAAACCCTATTTTTTTTTGTTTCTCCTGTAAGAGCATATTGGTATTTCTTATGCCACTATGTGCTGAGCTGAGAGTATGTGTATGTTCCTGTTCAAACTATGTAAAAACCTTCTGCACGGTTCTAAGTTTTAACTCATAATAAAGCAAATATTGATAAACACATCACACAAGAGCAAATTTTTTTTTGTGTGTGGGGGGGTGGTCCTCAATAATCTAAGTAGTACAGAGTCCAGAAAGTTTGAGGGCATGCAATTAGCCATACTTCCGGATGTGGGCAGGGCCTGGAATCAAAGAAGATACCTGCAAACGGCAGTGTTAGTCTGAGGCGCAAGCAACTTGGAACTAAAATGGTGTGTGTGTGTGTGTGTGTGTGTGTGTGTGTGTGTGTTTTGATCCATGTGTTCTTAACGGCTCTAACCTCACAGCTTCCTCCGCCCAGGAATAAGATGGTAATGGGATTTCCCCAACATGGAACAGACACTAGGCCTGTATGGCAATGAAGCTACCATAGCAACTTTAACTTACCTTGGTATCTTGGATAGAAATAGTCCTGTGGAAAGAGAAGAAGGGACAGTCAACTGACACAGCATGAGGCCTCTTAAGAAGGGTATAATTGTTTACTCAAGCCTGGAGACAGGGACACAGAAGCAAGAATCTTGCATTGCAGCTCCCTCAACAGTAGAGCTCCTTGGAAGCCCTGTCAGAAAGGATGACCCTGAGAGAAGCATGGGGGCGGGAAGCCTCTGCTGACTCAGCTTCTGCAGGATCACTGCAGAGCCTGACTGCAGAGCATGACTGTGCGGCCACCTTCAGAAAGAAGCAAGTCAGCATCACCCATGGCTAGTCAGAGGGTGCCTCCCACGTTTCCTGAGAAAACGCACGTGGAAGGATAGGAACATTCCAGGTAGTCCAGTGTCAGTCCAAGGACACAGACTTAGGGATTTGTCTTAGGGATTCTATTGCTTGGATGAAACACCATGACCAAAATCAAGTTGGGGAGGAAAGAGTTTATCTGGCTTACACCTCCACATTGTAGTCCATCACTGAAGAAAATCAGGACAGGAACTCAAGCAGGGCAGAACCTGGAGGCAGGAGCTGATGCCGAGGTCATGGAGGGGTGCTGCTTACTGGCTTGCTCCCCATGGCTTGCTCAGTCTGCTTTCTTATAGAACACAGGACCACCAGCTCAGGGAAAGGGCTGGGCACTCTTTCATTAATCAATAATTAAGAAAATGTCCTACAACCCAAGCTTATGGAGGCATTTTCTTAATCCATGTTCCCTCCCTCTCAGCTGACTCCAGCTGAGTCACGCCGATATAAAAGTATTCAGCACAACTGATCCCTTGTCAACTTGACACACAAACACACTGACATTAAGTCACCTTTCCTCTCACACTCATCCCCAAGATCTCACGTTAAAAACATGAATAACATAGTCCCACAGTCTTTACAAATTCAAACATATTAAAAGCTCAGTCCCTTCAAAATATCCAGACTCTTAAAGATACAGAACCTCCTTTTAAAGTTTGAAATCTCTCAACTGTGGGCTCCTCCTCCAGGCTTGGGTCACTTCCTGGGCTCCCCCATCTGCAGCACACACAGCTTGACTTCCAGGCTCTGGTTGTCTCCACTCTACCGCTGCTGTTCTTGGTGGTCATCCATGGTACTGGAATCTCCAAAATGCTGGGGTCTTCCGCTGTAACTGAGCTACACTTTCACCAATAGCCTCTCCTGGGCTCTCTTCTGGGACACCAACCCTGCCACACAGTGCCATGCCTCAGCTGCTCTGCATGACCCTTCACGCCTTCAAAACCAGCACCATCTGTGTGACTCTTACGCTACCAAGTTCGGCTGCCAGCACAAGGTACAACCTTGGCCATGTCTGGAACACGGCTTCTATGTATGCTGACTCGCAGGAAACACTTTACCTCAGTGATGCTGTTCTACTTCTAATTCCTCAGCTCCAGCTGGCCAGCATCCAGTATCCCAGCAAAGCAAAGGTTTCACCTTAGTAGTTCTGGTGTCTTGTTAACCACAGCTGATTCTTCAGTCCCAGCTGACCAGAACCACAGAATGGTAATTCAAAATAACAAACGGCCCCATAGTGTCTTTAAACTTCCCTCTGAAACTTCACAAGCCAGGCCCCCACCGTCTGCATTGTCCTCAACATCCTTGTCTTCCAAGGTCCCACAGAACAGTTCACTGAGATCTTATCACTCGTGGCTTTCCTAGTCAAAAGTTCCAAACTCTTTCCACAGTCCTCCCCAGAACACATGATCAGATCTCTCCCAGCAATAACCTACTCTCCTGGTACCAACTTCTGTCTTAGTCAGGATTCCTTAGCTGCAATGAACACCATGACCAAAAGCAAGTTGGGGAGGAAAGGCTTTATCTGGCTGACATTTCCACGTTGTAGTCCATCACTGAAGGAAGTCAGGACAGGAACTCAAGCAGGGCAGGAACCTGGAGGCAGGAGCTGATGCAGAGGCCATGGAGAAGTGCTGCTTACTGGCTTGCTCCTCATGGCTTGCTCAGCCTTTCTTATAGAACCCAGGACCACCAGCCCAGGGATGGCACCACCCACAATGGGCTGCCCCGCCCCCAATCAGTCACTAATTAAGAAAATGCCCTACAGGCTTGTCTACAGCCCGATCTTATGGGGGCATTTTTGTAATTGAGATTCCCTGCTTGCAGATGACTTCAGTTTGTGTCCAGTTGACATAGAACCATCCAGCACGATTCTGTTCAGCCTTAGGTGTTCCCTGTCATTGGTTTGTGTACATTGTCTTGGTAAAACAAGTTCTCTGGCTAAGCATAAGGCTGTACACGAGGGGCCTTTTCTGTCTCTGTACCCCACACTGTACACAAGTGTATGAGAGCGCTCTGGCCATCCGGGGACAGTGACAGGATGGCTAGAAGCCTGTTCAGGAATGTTGTGAGCAACAGGCAGCCAGACAGGCCCAAAGCCACAGACCCCCAGCAGAGAGTACGCGCACGCACCCACCCGGCAACGGGAAAGGCCTCTCTGTTTGCCTTCCCCACTGTTCTCATTGGTCAGGGGCTATGTGGATGAGAACAGTGGTAACAGGGATGGAATAAGCTGGGGTAAGGTTCCTATGACTGGGGGCAAGAGACTGCTCAGGTGATTTTTTTTCCAGGTTTAGAAACAATATCAGGAAAGTACATAGATGACAAAATGCCTTCCTGTCACAGAGCCAAGTGTGGGGATGCAGCCAGCAAGCATGGGGAGAAGTTTGTTGTTTACGTGGACAGGAAGAGCCTTCCCAGCCATTCGCATGGAAAGGCCAAAGGTAACAGAGCGCTGCCTATTCTCCCCCATGGTACTGCGTAGGGTCCGGCTTGAGGCCAGCACGAGGCCAGCTTTTCTCCTGGAAGGATGCAGCAATTCTGACATCCAGCTCAGAAGGACCCAGTGACGGTTGAAGCTTCCCCAGAGTGACATGGCTCAGAACGGATCTCCCCGTTCCCCTGCACAGGGACCAGGTGGGATCCACGGCTTCTAGTTATCATTCTTCCTGGCCTCACCAAGCCAGACTGCAGCTGGATCGCTTCAGTGGCTGCCTGCTCAGACTAAGTCAGACCATCCATGCTCCAAAGACAGACAAAACCCATATAAGAGGACAAGGTCGGCTGCATGCATTATCAAGATGGAGAAACATCTGAGCCCAAAGTGGGGTGAACTGACATCACTTCTATAATTACAAGAAGGACACCTCAACTGCCAACCCCATGCCACACAACTGGGAAGGTTCCAGTTTACAGCCGCTACCTGTGGAACATCCTTCTCACCTGGATCTGTAAGTCCTCTCAGATCCTAGCAGATCTGTAAGATCCCTCTGCCTAGCAGAAATGAGGCAGTGGACTAAAATCTGAGCTTTCAATCCTACTCTTGACTTCCTCATGGTGGGGTGCCGGGGGCTGGGGCAAGGCATGTTACACAGCATCTCCATCATATACAGGCCTCACAAAGAAAGGCACCCCCCCAAAAAAAATTTGCTTCCACAGGCAGCATTGGGCCTTACACCCGTGATGCTCACACCATACAAAGGCCCCATGAATGCTCACACCCAGACCATCTGTAGGCCTCAGGAGTGTTGCTTTTCACAGACTTTGTGGAGAGCTCGTTCCCAGTGAACTTTGAGCATTAGATGCTCCATGTGGAAAGAACCCATGTTCTACCTCACCAGCTTGTATACAGAGTGTGAAAGTGTGAGGTGTAAACGGTATTGTTCATCTGAATTTGAGGAACATTCTATGTACGCACGCACACAATACCACCTATGGCTCCCAAGGTAGTCTCTATCAGAGCAGAAACGTGAAGGCCCAGTTGCAGGGGAGAGCTTTTAAATTCTGGGGGAAATCCCCTGAGCTTTTAAAGGTAGATCAAGGAAGCAATTCTACAGTGTTGGACCTGTAAGTGGTTCCGTCTGTTTGTGACCATCCATGATGAGCAAAGGGTCCAAGGAGGGGCTCTGGGCCCACTGAGGTAGGAGCTGCTGGCTAATCCCTAATCCCTCTGAGGACAGAGCCTGTGAGTGTAGAGCCTGGGCCCAGAAGTGTGCTCTGAGAGATCCTCCCAAAGCTAGGTCTACAGCAGGTTTGAGGGATCTGTGTGGTAATGTGTATGTCACTGTCATGGGCATGAACACTAAAGCAGACTCCGGGTGGTCTAGTACCCATTGCTTTTCTCATGGACTGCATGTCCATGCAGCTCAGAAGAAAACAACTGATGTTTTCAGCTTCTTCCCCTACCAGCTCCTATTTAAAAAACAAAACAAAACAAAACCCTTGAAAATACAAAAACACACTTTATAATCTGTCAAGGTCAAACCCAAAGCATGTGCAGAAGGTGCTGGCACCGTGACTGTCAGCAGATTAAGGCTCTGACAGCATCCCTAAGCCTCAGACAGGAGCTCTGCATGGTGGGAGCCGCTGCAGCTTTCCCCTGAACATGTCTTGTAGCCTCCGTGAATGAAGGAAGTACGGACCTGGCATAGGAGCATTGGTTGAGTAACCTCGGAGGGTCTGGCTTGCTGAGCTCCTGTTTGCCTGTTTCCTGAAGGATATTTTCCAAACACCTTCGCCCTGGTAGACCCCTCACTATCATCCATAGCACCCAGTGCCCACAGAACCAGAAGGGCTTGTCTCCTTCCCAAGCTCACCTCCAGGACCCTAGAAGGCTAGTCCTGTCTTCTGACCCATTTGCCAGACTCAAGCCTATGCCAAGCCAGCTCTGAAGAGTGACAGACAGTTTGGCCATGGCTTGGTGGCCCAGGACTACAAAACCCTACCCTCAAGGTCTGTAGTAGCAAACACCATGAAGAAATTGATGAGGGAAGAGGACAGGAGGCTTGGAGAGGGGGACTCAGAGAGGAGCCGAGAGAATGTGAGTGTGCACTTCTGTGTGTATGTATGTATATCTCAGTGTGGGTACATGAGTGTCTATGCAGGCATATGACTATGTACACATGCGTTGGGGGCATGTGTCTAGGCAGAGTACTTCACCTGATGTCCCTTCTCTGTCAAGTCTCAGAGAGTCCCGTTTCCTGCTAGGATATCCCCTTCCTTAAACTTCCTAAACTGGGTCTGTCCCTGTGGTGTAGTGTTCTAAGAGGAAATGGGGGTGGGGCTTGGGAGGGGTGTTCCACCTGCCTTGGAGCTGGCCTTCCCTCAACTGTCCTTGGAGAGCCCACCATCTAGGAAAAATGTCCTTGGTGGGTAGACATGGTCTAAACGTGGCCACCTAGGTCTGAGTTCAGCATCAGAGAAGAGCCATGGCCCTGCTGGCTAGGCAGGGAGAGTGAACTAGAGCTACTGAGAGGTAAAGGGTAGTCAGGGTAGGAGGGGGCTCTCTTTCAGCTCCTGGGGTGTTAATCCTCACAGCCAACTAGCCAGCCCCATGACGAATCTTACAATACTACACTTTGTATCTTAAATAAAACAAGGTACCAATCAGCCCCCAGGCTTGCCTTTTTCTTGATTAGGAACCTCTGGAGGCAAACGTCCTAAACTGGAGACACAGACTTTAAAGGATTAGGGAAATTACTGAAGAGATTCCGCAGGACCTCACCTGCCTGCAGGCCTACAACCCGGGGCCTCTGTGAAATTAACAACCGGGACGGGGAACCCAGCCAATGAGAATGAAGTGCCCGGAAAGGATAGTAACAATAAAATGGGGAAAAAACAGATAACAGAGAAGCTGTGGGGGAGAGAAGGGACAGGGTGAGAGTGATTAGAAGTGGCCAGGACTGCCACCACAGGGGAGCAGCCACTGAGGAATGTGGGTGGAGGAGCACAGGAAATGTGTGGAGGGGGACCTGCACTCCCTCCAAGGAGAAAGTTAACCAGAAGCTCCCAGTGTGTCTGTGAAGTCTGCTCTACTCACTCGAGGGCTGAGGGCTGAACACTTTGCCTCCCAGGGTCAGAAGAAATGCTAACTGAGCAGAAAATCCTGTGGTTCCTCTGTGTGTGTGAGAGAGAGGGGGAGTTAGCCGCTGGATTCCAGATGCCTAGGCCTACCCCTTATGGAGGGCAGGACCACGCTCTCATTCCCTTCCCAGGGCCCTGAGAATGAATAGCAAGGGTAAAGAGCCACAGGTGTGCATGTTTGTGATAGCTACAATTGGCCAGAACACCACTCAGAACAACAGGTGGCCCGTCTACCCCAACCCCAGCCCTGTAAATCCACGAGGGCAGGGAGCATACAACAGGATTTTAATTAGGCACGGAATACGATTCTAGCAAGCGTTGAGCGCTTTTACCAAGAAAACATTGACTCTTCATTCAGGCCCCCAAGAGGACTTGGATGAAGGTCTGGCACCTCTTCCTTCATTTGTATCTGTCTCCTTTATGTTAGGTCACATGCTCAGCTTTGCAAGTAGACATGCTAATCACTCAAGCATTGTCTGCATAGGAGACGCACAGCTATCTCACCCGCTGCAAGGCTGGCCGCACAAAGATAAGAGCACACTAAGGATCTGTCAACATTTTGTGTCTTGTCCTATCACACACACACACACACACCCTCCAGGGAAGCTAAAAGTCTCAAGGAACAACAAGGTCTCAGAGAGATCACTGAGAACAATTATTATGAAGGAAGCTGCGCTCCTGGGACCACCTTGTCCCAAGGACTTCTTCCGACCACGTCTCAGAACCAGAACTGAGGCAGCACCAACCAGAATACACTTGTCAAGCCCTGCTTACCTCGGCATACCTCATGCCCCTATGCCTCAAGCCTTCTATTAAAAGTTAAAGCTCATGTCGGTATCCCAAAGACCGCCTGAAGTCACTGATCCCTTGATCCGGTCCTTTTCTAAGTGGGCATTGATTAAATCTCCACTCTCTGCTTCTTACCATTTCTGGTCTCCATGGGTACAGGTGGCTAAGCCTAAGTCTTTGGGGCTCCCAAACCTGGCCCTTCTGCCCTAAAATTTCACTTACAAGATCAGCCCCTATGTGCGGTCCTGCCTGGCCCAGCAGTCAGGATGTCCTAGGACCACTGGAGAAACTGGTCCACCAGGTGTTCTGTAGACCCCAGCTTCTCATTGTCACACACAACGTTCCAGGTAAGCCCAGGCCACACTGCTTGTCTAGACGGTCTCGTGGCTTCCTTCAACACAAGAAATGAGCTACATTTTCAAGGCCAGGAAAACTGAGCTAGCATTTTCTTAGGAAGAGAAGCCCTTTCCCATTCTTCCGAGGCCATGAAGATGAGTGGTGCTTGCAAGACCATTGGCCCTGGTCTTAGGTCTCCCCAAGGATATGGAGTAGGGGAGACTCCAGTCAAAGATCCCTGCAGGCAGACACCATGTCTCTGGAGCACAGCTTTGCCCTACCCCTTCCTATGGCTTGCCTCATATCTCATAGGTTCACGGGAACAGGAGAAAGGTGACTAGCAGCCAGATCAAGGTGGGTAGCAGCCAAGCAAGAGCTTTGATTTGGAACTCTGTGCACAGAGGCCAGGGGGCAGGCTGGGCACTGAGGTTAGTAATTCCCACACCACAGGCAAGAGGTACAGGTCAGGCACCCAAGCTGACTCATGAGAGGAAAATTCATGTGTCGGGGCATAGGGGTTGCAGAGTGGGAGAGAACTGTGGACCATTCTAGATGGCTCTGATGGGAACAGGTGTCTGCCAAGTCCTGATGGAGACAGGCTGTGACAGGACCAGAGGGACTGCCTTTTCCAGCAGGATAGCGTGGAGTTTCATCCAAATACAGAAAGGAAGGGAAAAGCTTCCCATGGACTGAAGAGAAGTTTGAAAGAGATGGGGG
>CABHPH010131060.1:0-12511 GCA_902168325.1 Peromyscus nudipes | reverse complement strand
CATCATAGGACCACACTGCTGAGATCAGGGTCTTGCCCTTAAGACCTCAGGTAACCCTAACTACCTCCCAAGGATCTTCCCTCCAAAGAAGCCACTTTAGAGAACAGGGCATCTGAATCTGGTGGGGAGAGACAATTCAAACCCTTATCAATCTCAATGTATTCTATCAGCATATCTATGATCTATATCCATGGATGATAGTCTCAAATCTTTTGCCTTGAGATATTTAAACCAATGGTTTTCTCTGCACAGTGGACACAAGGCGGCTCAATTTCCAGTGTTCACTGCCTGTTTATAGTTTAATAAATGTTAAAAATAAATAAATCCCACTTCAGTAAAATGGTGGATGCTAGCCGGGCGTTGGTGGCGCACGCCTTTAATCCCAGCACTCGGGAGGCAGAGCCAGGCGGATCTCTGTGAGTTCGAGGCCAGCCTGGGCTACCAAGTGAGCTCCAGGAAAGGCGCAAAGCTACAGAGAGAAACCCTGTCTCGAAAAACCAAAAAAAAAAAAAAAAAAAATGGTGGATGCTGAAGAAGCCTTGGAGACAGGTCCCCTCCTCCTCTGCAGTAGGTCCCGTGGCTGCTGCACTCTCAAGAAGTAGCCACTACAGAGCAGGGCACCCTCCAGAGTGAGAACGAGCTGCTCCTTGAACATCAGCCTGGCTTACTGCTTAGATCTAAACAGAGAACAGAACCCACTGAGCACTGTGAGGAAGGGCACTAAAGGATCATGAAAACAAACTCTTCACTGTCAGGGTCCTACACCCAGCACTGGAACCAAGGAGCCATGAAGCATCTGTGCCCCAATAGAAGAGAGCCAGCAGGCTCCTCCCACCAGATGGAGCAGGAAAAGGACATTATAAAAGAACAGCAGAACAATCAAAACCCAGCCTTTACTTTGCCCAAAACCTCAAGCTCATGAACACACTGTCATTTTGCATTTACCACTCCTGCCTGCCCCTCATCCCATGCACCCCTATCCCAAAGACACACAGAGACACACAGCAGCAAGACTGAGGCTCTTAGTGGCCAAAGAGATAGTATCTTCAATTCGGCTCTCTCTGCCAATGCCCAAAGTCAATAAAGGGCTGTTAACTTAGCAAACAAGTCAAAAGACCTTCACAGCCAATACTGTGTTTTGTAATTAGGAAGGACCAGTTAGTACTGAGAGGCTGAAGTGCTCAGACAAAATTCTAGATGCTAAGAAAACTAAAACCCCACTGAAGATATGTAGCAAATTCTATACTAATAAACCAGGAAAAACTTTTTAAAAAATTAATTCACAATGGATAAAATAGAGTTGCATTATCCCAGTAAGATAATGGGGTATAAATAACATAATATAATAACAAATAATATAAATAACAAAAGAAATTCAAGGGTCTGGGCAATGGCTCAGTCAACAAAGTGCCTTCAAGGGGGACTTCAGTTCAGTCCCCAAAAACAAAACAAAAATGGCAGGAGCACTGTACTTAGCACTGAAGAGGGGCACAGGGGCTCACGGACCAGTGTGGCCTTATTGGTGAGCTCCAAGCCAATGAGAGAACCTGTCTCAAATGACCTGTACAGTGTTTCTGAGAAAGACACCAAAGTTTTTCTCTAGCTGCCACATGTGCAGAAGTACATGTACACACAGGAACACACACACACACACACACACACACACACACAGCAATTGAGGACTGGTCATTTTTTTCTCCCTTTGTACTCTTTAAGCAGTCTGCCTTTGTATTACTCCCTAGCATGCAGCAGCAATCATGGTTCTAACTGACCAGCCTCTTTCTCCTCAGCTATAATCATCAGAAACAGAATATACCACAGATAATACATTAGGTTTTCAATTTTTCCACAGTTCCAGAAAGAAAGTAAAATATGGCTGTGCCGGCCATGAGCGAAATGGGACTTTCTCAGACCACGGAAGCAGAATCAGCAATGCTTTGCTGCAGTTTAAGTCTTTGCTCTGTGGAAGGCGTAGACTAACTGGCTTCCTGGCCAGCGAGAACCTGTGCAGCCCTCACATTAGCCTACCAGCAACATCGATGCGAGCAGCCCCACAGCTGCTTCATACCCAGCACAAACAAGCAATCAAGACAAACTCCCCAATGTAGTGAACTAATTCATCCAATTGCTTTGTAAAGCAAAAATCCTTGAGGAAAAATCTATACTCAAGAATGAGATCTATCCCAACTCAATCTTCCGCATCAACTGTGCGACACTCAGCAGTCAACATTTAAATGGGATAAGGCTGGGGAGACGCTGGAAGCAGAGAAACTGAGTTTCGTGCCAAGAACCATGTTTTAAATATAAATACACTGGTGTGAGATCCTGTCTCAAAAAACAAACATGGAAGCAGACAGAGTCTAAGGAACGCACCTGAGTCTGTTCTCTAGACCCCACATGCTGGTCCATACACACATTTACAGGCACTCCAGCACACACATACAGCCACACACACGAACATACACACATATATATTTAAGTGGGATATATTTGAAATTCAATCATTCTACACTTACCAGATAAGTTCATTTTCCAGGGCACCACCCTCCATGGAGCTGATTCCTCGTTGTTTAAATAGAAACAGAGCCTTCCAGGAGAGGCCACCTACACACCTCTCTCCCCCAAACCCCCCACCTTAAAAAGCTGAAGACGGCACTCTGAATATCTGTGCTCAGCTTCATAATCCTCCCCATGACCACGGAGGCTTTTTCAGCACTGTATAGTTCTCTGCTTGCTAATTTACATGCTGCCTTCTTCCAAAAAGTGACTCATACTCATCATAAGATCAAAATAAGCAGATGGGGCAAAGCATACTGTCATAAATGATGATCAGGAAATAAGAAGTGAGACTTAACAACAATTTAAGAATCCTGGTAGTTCCACCTGTCAGAGTGGTGAGGGTCAAAGGTCTCTCAGGAGTTTGAAACTCTATCAGCTTTAAGGCCCAATTAAAAACCTTAAAAAAGTAGCTGGGAGATAGCGGTGCACGCCTTTAATCCCAGCACTTAGAAGGCAAAGGCAGGTGGATCTCTGTGAATTTGAGGCCAGCCTGGTCTACAGAGAGAGTTCCAGGCCAGCTACAGCTACATAGAGAGACCCTGTCTCAAAAAAAAAAAAAAAAAAAAGTTTGAAATGGTGATGCATGCCTTTAAAATGGCACTCAGGAGGCTGAGGCAGTTGGATCTGTGAGAAATGGCCTGGTTTGCAAAGCAAGTGCCAGGCCAGACAGACAGACCCTGTCTCAAAACATCACAAACGCACACACACAAACACACCCATGCACGCACACTCTTATGCTATTACTCAGGAAAGCATAACCACTCAGAATACGGGGGAAAGAAATTCTTTCAGGACTTGCCATAAAAAGGACACCAAAAGACAGAAAAATAAACAAACGAACCCCCAAACCCAGCAACAAAGCAATCACTTACAATTAGCACTTAACTTACGATGCAGACAGTGTCCTAAGAGCCTTGGACAAGTCACTCATTTATGTCCCCGTGGTAAGTACCATTTCACCTGTACTTAGCAGATGAGAATGAGGAGCAGGGAGATGAGGCGAACCGCCCACAGCTAGTAATGGATTTGGGTCTTAAAAACTGAAGGCTGGCTCCAGAATCACACCCTTTAAAAATTCTATTTTATTAATGTATGTATGCATGTGTGTCTATGTACGAGTATGCACATGTGGATGTGGATGTTTAACTAGGCCAGAAGAGGCCTCAGAGTCCCTGGAGTTGGAGTTACTGGGAGTTGTGAGCCACAGGATGGGTGCTGAGAACCAGACTCTGGTCCTCTGTGAGAACAGCAAGCACTTTTAACCACTGAGCCACTGCTGGGGGATGTCTCTCTGTATGCTGTGAATATGTGTTGCTCTCATTGGTTGATAAATAAAGCTGTTTGGTCAATGGCGAAGCAGAATAAGGTTAGGCGGGACATTCAAACAGAAGATGGAGATGAAGAAGGGTGGAGTGAGGAGAGAGGCCAACCCACCGCCCAAGGAGTAACAAGATGCCAGCAGACCAGTAACTCCATGGCCACATGGCAACACACAGATGAATAAAAATGGGTTAATTTAAGATGAAAGAGTTAGCTAGCAAGAAGCCCGAGCCATAGGCCATACAGTTTATAATTAATATAAGCCTCTATATGTTTACTTGGGACCGACCGAGCAGCTGTGGGACTGGGCGGGATACAGGAAAACTTCCATCTACATCTCTGTAGAATCACCTTGATGTACTACCCTGCCTCTCACTGACCCTAAAGCAAACCAGACATGTCATTACCCATCCTTACAGTGAGCATCACTTTCACAGTGTGCTTCAATACAGATGGGAGAAAGCGCAAAACTTGGTTCAGAGGAAGAAATTTCACTGAGACCAAAATGAGGCTGTGTAGGCATGGGGCTCTCTGGCTGTTGGGCAGATACCAGGGATACCTAGTCTCTAGGATTAGGGGCCCTCAGGTCTTCAACCTATCCCAACACAAACAGCATGTGCCCTCCAACAAGGTTTGGTGTGCACTGAGTGGTTAGGGTGAGGTGGCATTCTAAGGTAGGGAAGTTCAGCTGTCACCTGCTGACACTTCAGGCAGAGTCACAAGCTGGAGGCATCACCAGAGCTACACCTTCCCAAAGCTGGGGACCCTAGCAAGGACCCACATGGTCTGAAGATTAGGTCAGGCCGCCTTTACATGGAGGTGACCCAAGGGAGCGCTCATGGGCAGGGCTTGCTGGGGTGCTTTGGGCTAACATGGGGCATTTATGGGTGACTCACTGAGACCCAGGAGAATACAGGCAAGAGCCACACAAGACCTGGATGGCAATGTCCCAGGAGGCCTCAACAGCCAGAGTGAGGTGAAGCTTGAGAAGGACAAAGGGAAAAGTGAACAGGTGTAGCAGAGGAAGTGTGTGGTGGTGGGTGGTCCCTCTGTGGAGACCTCTGTATGGGTTCTGCATTTGAATCTGAGCTACTGGAAGTCCTAAGCAGAGGAATCCCATGGCCTGACTTTCATTTCCAAAGACTGGCTCTGCCTGACATGTGCGGAGGGGATCTGGGAGCACGGACCGAGCTGGAAGCCCCCTGGGGTCTTTGAACTCAGCAGCATCTTGATGGCCAGCCGTGGCTCACATGGTACAGGAACAGAGTGTCAGAAACCCAGGCCCTGAGGTCTGACAGCACGAGAGGCAGGTTACTGCTGTCTTGTGCAATCAAAGGAAAAGAAAAGCAGGTGGGGTCTCTTCAAGCCAGGTAAACCAAACACAAGTCCCTGAAGCCCAAAGGAGCACAAGCCTACAGCACGAGGTGGGAGCAAGACCCTGGCTAGCCCAGCTAAGGTCCTAGGCGGCTTGCTGACTGTGAGTGGGTGATGGGGCAGAGAACAGCAATGGGCTAGTCCTAATCTGCTATTCTCCAAAGGATATTTCAAAATGCAACAGAGCTTAAAATATTCAACAGTTAATATAGCACCACTTACAGTCTGTACCAAATATAACACTGACTTCCAAGCTGCTCTGACATCTCACATGACGCTCTCCCTTCTTCCTCCTGAGTCTTCTGAGCGCTAATCACATAAGCCCCTCCACAAAATGCATCCCCTCCCTGGGCTCCTGAAGATCCAATCCCAAGGTGCATACGGTGCACCAACACCCCCTGTTCATATGGCAGCTTCTCCACTGGTGCTGAAGTGCCCTTGCCTTTCTGTGTGCCTCGCCCTACTGAGCAACCGCCAGCAAGGCTCACACACAAATTCTCACACATACTTGTCCCCACTCGTTTTGACAAAAACTGCGATGGGAACAGAAGGGAAAATGGCAAGGCATCCTGAGGGAGGGGGTGACCAATATGTGCTTCCTCACAGCCTGCTGTGGAAGAGGAGGTCATCGAGAGGCACACCCATCTGTGACTTGACGCCTCTTCAAGCACAGACAGAACACAGAAGCGCCGGGTCAAACTCAGCTCTTTCTCATGACCCTTCACTCATAAGCATTAGAGTTGAGTTTTAAGAAAATAATATTATAAATATTTGCCTTATGTCCAGTGCAGTTTTCTTTCACGATCCCTTTACATTCCCTGAATGAGAGCACTGACCACAGCCATTAGTAAGACAAGCCAAGTAAAAGGCTAAGAAATAAAGAGGCTGAATAATTCACCATTACTAGGAAAGGGGGTCACACGTGAATGTCTCAATGTGTACTTTGCTACATATCATTGCTAAGACTATTCCAGGACCCAGAAGCCCATAAAACTGCCTTAGAGAACTAGTCTCACAAACACCATCTCCCCTGGCTACACTTGTCTTCATTAATATATAGCATCCTCACACATCCAAATAGGTGCTTCAGATTTTAAATCTAAGATCACTGGTTACTCATTTATACAGACAATATATGCACATTTATACATATATACACACATAAACATACTGAAATAGACAAGAGCTGCTTTGCAGCTAAAGACTAGCTTTAGGCTAACACCATTAAGCACTTGTTAATTAAATGAGACGGCATTTTACCAGGCAGGAGGAGATCAATAGTTCTGAGTCTTCTTTTGACCAATTGTATGCTGTGTATTCAAGGGCATTACTTTCTCCTTGCTGCTTGCACATGTACGAACAGTTTCTCTCAAAAACGGTGCGGATGCCTTTGAAGAGAATCACACTGGTCGTGCAACCCATCCCCAAGGTGTGGACGTTCAGATTTCTAGAAATCTCTACTCCATCTCCACATCAGCTTCCTTGGCTCTTCAGACACAGGCTCCCACTCTACCATCTTCATGACAAGCAGTTACCGGCACCGAACAGAAGGGAAGTGCCAAGCTGTCACACTAAAATCCGGTCCTGCCCAGCAGCCTGACAGAAAAAAAAAAAAATCCAGGCTCCCCGTGTAAAACACGAAGGTGGGTGGCGCAAAAGCAAGATGACACACCTCAGATGTACCAAGACCGTGAAAGCACCAGTTTTTTCCAGGGAGCTGCTTCACTGCTACACAGAGAACAAATGTGCAGAAGATTAACCTGGGGTTGGTGGGAAAGTGCTGGCTCCTCGGATTTGCCGGGGATTGCTCTGAGCCTCACAACCTGCCCAAAAGGAAAGAGCCAGTGCCAGACAGCCACCCTGCTGCAGATGCGGCTGAAGGCACAAAGGAGCCTGTGCTGTGGGAAGTCACTCTCCCAGAATGCTGCGCCCAGCATCTCTATTAGCAAACATCGCTCCCCTTGACCCAAATATGCGGCTTGCTTAATCTTGCATCAATGAGGAGACACTGAAGCCAAGGGGAAGAGGGAGCCGGTCTAAAAAACGAGTGGAAATGCTGAGAGGACCGCTGCTATGGAAACGCGTGTAAGCAAGCTTCAAACAACCTTTTACGCGTACGGCTAACAGCCTGCTGCAGCCAAGCACAGGAGAACACTCAGGGCTGCGTGATCCTGACTTCTGCCCACCTCCGCTCTCCACTGGAGAGGGCTAAGCAAGTGTGCGCTGCTTAGATGGATTCCCCTACCCCTGGCACTCAAAGATGCAAACGAGAACACGGGCAGAGTTGTCCCATCTGGCTGGCCATGTGCCTCTAAAGCAGCTCTACAGTCTGCAAAGGCAGCGACTGCCACGGTCACATTCACAATCAGTATTAGTACTTTTGATCCACAATACAGGTCCTTGACCACCACAGGTCAACTCAAGACACTACAGTACATCACGTGACTCTTCGGGAAGGGCTAGTAGCTAAGCTCTCCACTGACAGAATACTAAGCTGACTCCTGCCATTCCCTGTGGGGAAGGCCCTCCCACTTACAACACACATCTAGAAAATGGTCGCCATTCTTTTAAGAGCTGTGCAATATTCCTGACCTAGACAACCATTTCCATCTATAGATTTCAAAGCTAACCGATACTGAAGTAGAACAGCTGAGTACCTGGGGGAAGGAACAGAGAGCCATGTAATGGAGTAAGGGGAATTACAGCGAACACTGTCTTGTCACGTGACCCCCAAATGCCTACATGTCTTGTTGAGTCACCAGGTTGGCTCAGAAAAGCAAAACCCTGTGCTTGCTCTCTCTCTGGCATTCGTATAAAAATACATCTAAATAGTCACATAAGGCTATTGTGAAGGTGAAGGTATGGCCACATGCACAGACAAGGGCTCTGTGGGATCTAGACGGGCATGCTAACGAGGAGCTGACGGGATGCTCAGCAGACAGAAGTGCTTTGCCAGGAAGGAAGGAGTTCAGATCCCAGAACCAGTGTAAAGGCTGGACAGTGGCCACGTGTATCCCAGCACTCGGGAGGCAGACAGGTGTCCCAGGGGTAGAGAGGCCACTGCATGTAGCTGTGAAGTTAAAGCCTGGATTGCTTTGGAGAGCCCAAGATGTTGGAGATGTCAGAGTCTTGAGATAACTCCCAAGAGCTGCTAACCTGGAGTGGAACCAGCCCAAGGGAAAGAAGTGTGTTGCAATCAACAAATCTGAACAGAATTGGAGACCTGGAGAGAGTTTGACATCAGACGTGGAGACGCAGAGTTTGAAGTCTGCCCAGCTGGCTTTCGGTCTTGCTTTGGTCCAGTATTTCCTTGCTGTGCTCCCTTCCCTGCGTTTTGGAATGGTAAAGTATATCTTGTGACATTTTAAGTTGGAAGTATGAGATCTGCTTTTTGATTTTGATTTTTACAGGTGATTACAGTTAAGAGATTGCTATGCATCTCAGAAGAGACTTTGGACGCTGAAATAAGTTTGAGATTGTTACAGACTACAGGGACTTCTGAAGTTCGACTGAATGCATTTTTGCATTATGATATGGCTATAAGCCTTTGGGGGCCAGGGAGTGGAATGTGGTGGTTTGAAAGAGAATGGCCCTTAAAGGGAGTATCACTATTAGGAGGTGTGGCCTTGCTGGAAGAAGTGTGTCACTGTCAGGGCAGACTTTGAGGTCTTTTTCTCAAGCTTCACTCAGTGTGACAGTCAGTCAATTTCCTGTTGCCTCTGAGTCAAGATGTAAGGACTCTCAGCCTCCGCACCACATCTGCCTGCACACTGCCATGCTCCTACTCATGATAATGAACTAAACCTCTGAACGGTAAGCCAGCCCCAATTAAATGTTTTCCTTTATAAGAGTTGCCATGATCATGGTTTCTCTTCACAGCAATAGGACACTAAGGTAGGGTGTCTTTTAAATTTTTTTTATAAGATTACCTTTTAAGATAAATAGTAAAATGACTGATCCTTTCCTTGTAACTGCAAAATGCAGCCTGCCAGTAAAAGAATTGGCTGAGAAAAATACCTTGCTTGCTTATACTCTGTTAATCTACAACAAGTTGCTTGGATGTATGTGGGTTCTTGAAAATAATTTGATTTTCACTTGTAATTCATAAAATGTTTAATCATATAAGGGATACGGAAAATGTTTTTACTTGTATTCATTGTAAGAATTCACTTAAAAATTAGAGTGTAACCACATTGTAATTTTTATACTGCTTGAAAGATTTTGCTGGGGTATATAAGCCGCTGTACGGGAAAAAACAAGGAAAGTTAGAAGGGACATCAGGAGAGGTACAGAAGGGATACATCTGGATAGAGGTGAGAAAAGAAACGGAGAGGAGAGAAAATGATAGAGAGACTCTAAAGGTAGATGTGTGTGTGTGCACATACATATATATCAAGGCACTCACACATACACACCTCCTCCAAAACAAAAGGAACAAAGCACCAATGCGTGCCACGTAAACAGATTTGGAAAACACCGTGATAAGCGAAAGAAGCCAGTCAGTCGTAAAAGGACTCACACAGTATAATTCCATCTAAACAAAACAGCCAAGATGAAAAAGTCCACAGAGACAGAAAACACAGCTGAGTGCAGCAACTCACAGCTGAGTGCAGCAACTCACCCCACAGAGGCTGGACAGGAGAACCGTGCCGTGGAACCACCCTGAGCTACACGTGAGATAGAAGGGAGGAAGGAAAGAGGGGCGGGACTAATGCTTACCCACCTAGGGCCGCGGAGCTGTGCTGACTGTCATGTGGCTGACATTCCGTGGAGTAATGAAAATGTCCCCAAACCAGAGTCTGACTAATACATAAACATCTACGCATGACCCACAGTCTGTGTCGATCCTAACAAAATGACTCATACTAAGAACGACTCTGCACTGAGTGCAAGTGCATCTGAACTTCATTTCTGTTCCGTGTCCCATCTGGGCAGGTGAATCCTTGACACCAATAGGAAGTTAAACAGCTTAAGGACCCCCAGACCTCAGATGGCTACCAAAAGATCCCAGCCAGCGTTCTGTCCCTGCTCTCTCAATCACCCCAGGACCCCTTCGGGAGCTGCCCTGTTTTCTTCCCCCAAGAAAGATTCATTAAGAAAAATTTTAACTAAAAAAATTTCTTACGGGCTGGAGAAATGGCTCAGAGGTTAAGAGCACCGGCTGCTCTTCCAGAGGACCCAGGTTCAATTCCCAGCACCCACATGGCAGCTCACAACTGCCTGTAACTCCAGTTCCAGGGCATCTGACACTCTCACACCAATGCACATAAAATAAAGTTAAATAAATTATTTTTTAAAAAAATTTCTTACATACAGTATATTTTGATCACATTCTTTCCCCTACCCCACTCCTTCCAGATCCTCCCCACCTCCCTCCCTCTCCACCCAACTTCATGTTTTCTCTCCTTTGCTCTCAAAAAAATAAAAATAAATAAAGGTCAAATAAACAAACAACAAAACACCAGTAAGACAAAAATAAAATAAAAAAGCACAAATAAAAAACAGAGGCTCCATTTTGTGTTTACCAACTATTCCTGGGCATGGGGCCTGGCTTCAACTGGGGTTGATGTACCTTACGTCACCTCTGCCACCCTCTGGAGGCAGCTGGTATGCTCACTGGGGAACCGTTAGGCGGGGCGTTTGTCCTGTTCCTGCAGAGAGACTCTCAGAGTGGGTAATGTCCTAAGAAAGCTGCTACTGAAATGAAGCGAGGAGGCCAACACCGTCCAGTCTGTAAGCTGCCAGGCTCGAATCAGGTAGCAGGACAGCCCGCAACCAAGACATTTTTACAAGCATGGCTGGCACCTCTTGCTCTACACCCCACAGGGTTCGCTTGATTCAACGCTGCTGTCTTCCCTAGTGACCTGAACGGGTTGTGGATGCTGCTCAGGGTAAGGGGCTCTGTGACCAACAAGCCACCAGAAAGCTCTACAGACTGTCGGTTCAGGTCGAGCTCTGCTGGCCTCTTGGGTGGGCCCAGAAAAGCGCTAGAGCACAGCCAGGGCCCCCAGCAGGCATGTCCTAAGTACAGAGCCCCCTCAAAGCTGATCGTCTGGCGCCATCGTTCCCATCTGCAGCATCTCCTTGCCAGCGGCTTCTGTTTTAAATGTCTTCTAAAAGTCAAATCCATTTTCTTGGAAGATTTCCTCATTACTCTCCTAGGAACTCTTAGAGAAAGAATCTGAGGGAAAATCTCAGATTTTCACACGGAGACATCTTCTGCTTAGACTAGACCTCTTGTCCATTTGGAGGCGAGGAAGCCTAGGTGGAGTTCTGTCAAATCCCATCTTGTAAACAACACAGATATCATTTTAAAATGAAGACCTGTGAGGAGGTCCCAACACCCATGAAAACTGAGGACACTGTACTAAGTGAGCTAACAGACACAGGAGAGTGCAGGGCTCTGCTCACATGAGGGACTGATGAGTGAAATGTACGGCTAAGATGATCCTGAAGAAAACCAAGGAAAGAAAACTGAATGGGCACCGCTTTCCTATCTCTCTGAACAAGTGCTTGTAAGAACAGAAAACCCAGAAGGTAACTAGTCTTCTCCAGTCCGCTCTCCCATGGTGCCTCAGTCCCTCATAAAGGGCAGAGAAGCTGGGGAAACAAGCTTCATGATGTTTATTCCCTGTTTCCCCTCGGTCCTGGCCTCCTGGGAATAGCCCTTTGAACAAGCATCATCGTAGAAAAAAGGGAGCTGAGATTTCAAGTCCTGACTCACAGACAACTCCAGCCACTTTCATTGAGAGCTATAAAAAATGAAGCAACCGAGTTCTATGGATCCATTAACCCCTCAGCTCTGGGAGACGCCAGGAGCAGCCAGACTTCAATTACTGTTATGAGAGGTCGCAGAGCAAAACTCATGGCTGCTGAGGGAGCTCAGATCTTTATAGAGAAACCAATAAATTCAGAAATGCTGACCCTGTGTCAACTGCAAGATGGTGCCACAGGAGCTCGCTCATTGGCCTCAGCGCCTCTCCAAACACCCGGAAGCGAGGTACCAGAGGAGGGAGGTGGGCTACACAAAGGATCGAAGCCAGGCAGGGAGCACCAAGTGTCCAGCTGTAAGGGAGACCGAATGAAAAATAGAGCAGCAGAGTAAACAAGAAGGGACCTAATGTAATCAGCACCAGCCGAGACTCATCCTCTCTGAAGGATTCTCTTTTGGGCAGACATCTGAAAAGGTCACGCTGAAGCAAAGCATGATGAACTTGAACAACAAAGTGCAGCCAAGTGAGCACATGCAGACGCACCC
>CABHPH010131059.1:0-20497 GCA_902168325.1 Peromyscus nudipes | reverse complement strand
GTGTGTGTGTGTGTGTGTGTGTGTGTGTGTGTGTGTTGGTGTGGCATTTTATTGGTGTGTGTATGGTTCTGGAAAAGAAAATTGAGACTGCACAATGGACAACTTTAGACGCCAGACTGAAGAACCTGGTGTCGTGGGCAGTTTCTGAGCATGGAACAGTGCAACCTCAGCCTTTTCAAAACCATATTCTACCAGCACTGTGGCAGATAGGGGGAGGTGGAAGAGCGTGCTGTCAGGGGTCTGTGGGGAGACACGGCAACTATCTAAGCAGTTGCTTCTGAGGTGCTGAACTACACCCAACAGCTGAAGTGGGGGGGCAGCCATGCAATCAAGAGACATTTCTAAATGAGCCTCAGAGTGAAAGTTAATCTCATTGCGGCCCTCCACCCTGCATAACTGCCAATCATCTTACCCTCAACCGGAAATCCAACACGACGACTATTTCATACAGGAAGTACTCAATGGCAGCCAGTCATTCTTAGCCTCTCTTTCTCTCTCTCTCTCTCTCTCTCTCTCTCTCTCTCTCTCTCTCTCTCTCTCTCTCTCTCTCTCTCCCTCTCCCTCTCCCTCTCCCTCTCCCTCTCCCTCTCCCTCTCCCTACTTCTCCCTCTCCTTCCCTGCCCTGTGTGTGTCCTTCAGAAATACCACTACTCTTTTTATTCCAAAAATGTCTTCTTATAGACAAAATGGCTCAAGCAGTCCAAGGTTCATATCTTAAAAGTTCAGAAGGCCTAAAAAATGAACCCACAGCAGCTAGCTAAGCATGCATTCACCCCTGAAACCATCACCGTAGCAGCGAGGTGGGAAGCTCTGACTGACGGCCCAGGCCTGCGTGTGAACATTTTAACGATAGAAATGGTATCAACCCGTGTCCATGCACATTCTAAAACATAACCCACCACTTTTTAAATCGTCCTTCCTTTGAAAGCTGGGTGCCTGTTCCTCTTACCTAAATGTGGACCAAACTTACAAACTCACTCGTAATCAAGCAGACGAGGATGAAGATGGAGGCGCAGCTTCTAAGGCTACGCCATAAAAGACATGGCCACTTCTGCTTTGCCCTCTTGGGGAGTGCTCACTCTAGGAGTGATGGATGGGCCGCCGTGTCCTGAGGATCCTCAAGCCGCTCCAAGGAGGTTGATACAGGGACAAACTCAGAGCTCCAACATGGCAGCAGATGAATAAGACTTCTTAGAAATGGCTTCCCCAGCCTCAGACCCATCTTCAATGACTACAGCTCCAGCTATTATCTCCATTGTTTCTTCATGAGCCTGAACCTCCCAGCTGAGCTGCTCCTAATCTCCCAACTCACACAGACTGTGACGACGATAAACACTTCTTGCTGCCACTAAGTTTGAAGTTACTTTGGTATGTGACCTACAGGCATGTATTTTGTATTTTCCCCTTCAGTGTTACAGTTCATAACTCTCTCATATTGATACAGTAAGTGAAGTTATTTGCCCTGACTTCCACAATCAGTCTATCTATTTATTCTTATTGCTAGATAACTAGGTGTCTCCACATGTTGGTTTTTGATGCTGTTACAAAATGCCTGATGTAAACAATGAAAGATGTACTTTTCAAAAGCATGTCCTCAGTCACCTGTTTCCAATAGCCAGACCCCACTCCCAGTTTCCACCACGTCCCAATAATGTCAGTAAATTAAGAAGCCACCAATGAATACATCCATTGATTAGGTCAGAACCCTCAGGATTTGAAGTCTCTCAGTAATATCACCAATCTCAAGACCAAGGCTTCCAAACATGAGTCTTCTCAGGGGACACTTCATATCCAAACTGTGACACTCCAGTTCCACTTTGGTTACAAGCCGTGCTGGAATGAGCAAGCGTGTATATGTCCCTGTGTGTGCATGCATAGAACATTTTAGGCAACACACACTGATGTTTTCTAGATAATGCCACCTTGTCCTTAGTGTAAGCACTGGAAGACAGCCCATTAGCCATGTTTGGCAGGATCTCGCACATCTCTGGGAGTACCCACACTGTCAGATTTTCATCCTGGACTTCTAAAGCATGAACAGTGTCTCATGGGCACCTTGTGATAAGCGGTGAGTATCCTCCTGACACAAGACATCCAGGGCCCTCTGCAATGTTGGGCACAAACACTGTTGGCTCACTATTCGGTCTTTCATCTCCTAAGGGGTTTCCCATGATCCTCCACTCCTAAACAAATTCAGTTTTTCGTCACTGGCCACATGGAATACCTAGAAATGCCTCTGTCAACCAGCTGTTTCCTGGAAGAATACGGGCTCTGAAGAGCAGGCTGCCCTTACCCTCTCTCTCTCCCTCCTCTTGCCCTCGGGAAGTGTGCCAGCCAGCCAATAGAGAGCTTAGCCAGGGTACAGAATCTTCTACAAGGGCATCTAAGAATTCAACACTCTGGAGAAAGGCCCAATGGGACAAAGGGGAACCATGAGGAAGGGATGTACCCAGCCTCAGGCCCTGGGCAAGACCTACATACCCTGTTCAAGCTTTGAGGACACAGTGGAAACGGACAGGGACTAGCCTTGGGTTTCCCTCAGAGCTGGGCTTCCCTCAAAGGCCCTGGGACCAGCTGAGGCCTAAGCAGGGACCATCTGCTGTCAGCCTAAATGACACAGTGCTCTGCCGTCATGCAGCATTAAGAGCTGGAAATGGAAAGTTCCCAAATGCTCAAGTGTTGAGGACTTTTTCCTGCAGCAGTGGCCATAGGTGACTGGATCACAAAGACACTAAATTATTGAGTTACTCCATTGATGAATGGACTCCTAGTGTGTGGGACCTAATTAGAAGACGTAGGTGGCCTGGAGGAGAAGGGACATGTCCCTAAGAGGCATATCCTGACCCTGACTCTTTCTCTGCTTCCTGGCTGCCACAAGCTAAGCAGGCTTCCACCATAGTGTTCTGCTTGGCCACAGGTCTAAAAGCACCCAAGCCAGCTGACTATGGAGTGTAACCTCTGATACCATGAGCCAAAATTAATTTTTCCTCTTCTAAGCTAATGTTCTCAAGTGTTTTGTCACAGTTAAAAGATGTGACAAACACGCCTAGGGGTGGGACCTAATACTTGGAGTGTAGTGCAACGTCTATCAGCATTCTTTCATGTGTGAGGAAATTTCACACGTTTTTGTCATATCCACAGGCCACTCCTTTAATGCTGTAAACAGCTACTGATAGACATCTTTTACTTTCAACACATTTATAAATGTACAAAAGCAAAGCTTGTTCACTGCCACCCAGCATCAGCTGAGGATGTAGACTAGGATAAAAATGAACAGTGTTAGTAAGCAGTGCTCGGTGTTGCCACCTTTCTATGGAAGGGGAGGGAAAGGGAGGGAAGGAGGGGAGGGGAGGGAAGGAGGAGGGGAGGGGAGGAACAGCAGCCAGAGTGTAGAAGTGTTCAAGGCCCCATCAGCACAAAATCTCGATTTTTTTCTGTGGTTCAACCTTGTCCAGTGTTGATAAGCTTCTCCATGAATGACGTCAGCAGCTTTTCTCACTTTCTACAGCCGTACTCACGGCTGTCCCCTGAGCAGGACCTCGTCCTCAGCCCCCATGGTGGCTTAGTGCGGCTGAGGTCGTTCTAAATGGAGTGTGAGTAGTTGGCACTGGCATGCTAGAACTCTGACACAGCATGCCAGTGCCAACCACTCACTTTCCCCTTCTGGCTCACTGAGCAGGGACCTCTTGAAATCCACATGCTGGGGAGAAAGAATGCTCCATGCTCTGATGGACAGCACGGGGGAGAGCTGCCCCTGCCCCCGAACAACCACGGAGAATTAATGAACAAGAAAAGCACATTCACTTCACCTGCGCCATTGCATGCCTGGGCCTGTTTGTTACAGCTGCTCAGCCTGCTGTAACATTTTTCTCCCAGGGATTTCTGCTCAGAGGTTACAATAGCAGGGATCGGGAGTCAGCAGATCTGGCTGTGAGCCCTGGCTTCGCCTCCTGCTACAAGTATAAAGTTGGGGTACCTGGTGAACCTTCCTGAGCCTTGCTGCAGTGGGCCTCACCCCCACACCCTCCGCAGAATGGTTTTGAAAGTTAAATGAGAAAATGTGCTATATAGTTAACTAATGAGTTGACTCATTTCAGGCAAGTATTTGTGGTTTTTTTGGTTTATTTTGTGATTCTGTGAGTGTTGTATGTGCATGTTAGTGTGTGCAGGCATATGTGTATATACATGTATGTGGGAGCGTGTGTGTGTGTGATTTGTATGTGTGTGTTCAGGTGCACGTGTGTGTGTCCCATACGAAAGTTAAAGGATAACCTCAGGTGTACTTCCTCAGGTGCCATCCTGGTTTTTTGTTTTGTTTATTTGAGATAAAGTCTTTCATTGGCTTGGAGCTTGCCAATTCGGCTAAGCTGGCTGGCCTGCGCACCCAAGAAATCTGCTGTCTCTACTTCCCCAGCACTGGGATTATAGGCACACCAGTGTGCCTGGCCTGTTTGTCTGGGGATCAAATCCAGGTCTCCTGCTGTACAACACGCCTTTTACAGACTGAGCCCCTCCCCCCAGCCTTTGCTTTACATTTTAACATTTCTGAAATCCTTCTGCTTCACCGACGAATGCATCAACTATGATAGTCTCTTTGCTTTTTCTTCTTTTCTTCTCTTTCTGGGGAGCTCTTGTATACAAATGGATGGCATCTTGGAGCTGAGGAAAGGCCATGAGATAAAAGTCACAATCAAGACCCAGGAACGAGCAGCTACAATCCTCAAACTAGAGCCTGCAAACAAGAGGCCTGTGACCAGCTACAGCCCCAACACCTGTTTCCATTAGCTGGATCATTTGTTTTGTGGGGATTTTTTGTTTTGTTTTGTTTTTTGTTTTTTGTTTTTTGAGACAGGGTTTCTCTGTGTAGCTTTGCGCCTTTCCTGGAGTTCACTTGGTAGCCCAGGCTGGCCTCGAACTCACAGAGATCCGCCTGGCTCTGCCTCCCGAGTGCTGGGATTAAAGGCGTGCGCCACCAACGCCCGGCATTGTGGGGACTTTTTTTAAAGCTATTTTTAAAATTTTGTGTGCCTGTGTGTGGCAATGTACTCATGAGTGCAGGTGCTTCCAGAGGCCAGGAGAGGGAGCTGTCAGATCCCCTGGACCTGGAGTTGCAGGGTGTTAGTCACCTGATGTGGATACTGAGATCTGAACTCCTGTCCTCTGCCAAAGCGATGCATACTCTGAACCACTGAGCCATCTCTCCAGGCCCTAGCCAGCTCATTTAAGCAAACTGCCAAAACAGAAAACGAAAAGGCTTCGTAGCACCATCTCCTTTTTACAGAAAATTGTTAACTATGACCTCACCGGCCTTCGTCTCCCTGTGGCAGTCACTTGTCCAGACAGCACACAGCGGCCTTCAGTGGAAGCTGCCATCTCAGTGTGTCCCCTGGGAGACTGGCCATCTCACAGCCTCTGTGGGCATTCTGCTGTGAGATCGCCGCATGAGTAATAAGGATGGAGTGACTGTCGCGTGTTTCTGCTCTTTTCACCAAATTGTGAAGCAGTCTGGAGCGGAGCAGCTTCAGGGGTGCTCCGGCTGCCCGCACAGAACAATGCACCTGAAGAGAGGAAGTGTGAGGGGGTACAGACAGCCCTGCCCACAGTGAGAGGAGCCGCGACAAAGACCACCCTTTCTAAGCTCAGACCTGGTGTGGCTGCCACCCTCTTTGTGATGCTGTCTGGTGGATAGACAGAAGTTCTTAGTTTTAAAATATTCCAATGTGTCCCACGCTTGCAATGATGTCTGTGTGCTGGTGATGCTCCCAGTTGCCCATAAAAATCCATCTCCCCTTTGAAAGGGGTCAGCTAAATAACTTGCCTTCCCCACCCGCTCTTCTTGGGGATAACGCAGCTGTATGGCACAGCTCCGTCTTTTGAGATGTCTAGTGGGAAGAAAGGGACTTCTGGGAAGTTGTTAATTTCCTGCTAAAACAATTGGCTTATTGGTCCTTCTCTTCCTCCTTTTCGTGCTTTGATGCCAGCTGGATGTATGGAGCGGCAGCAGTCACTTTGCCACCATGAGGCAAAGACCAAGAGCACCGTGATGACGTAAGCAACAGTGAGCGGCCACTCAACACTAGCGCCTGCTGGTGCTCGGGTGTGTCTGTGACATCATGACTCCCTGTGTATAGCTTTCTGTGACTTGGAGTCATTTCCTTCTATAATTCTCCCCACTGTGTTTGCTGGGCTAATCATCCTGTGACCTAACTAAGCACATGTCCCTCTCCCCAGATGCTTGCAACACCTTCTGTCCTGGCTTTTTAACAAAACATTTCTTTCTTAGATTTACATATTTTATCTTATGTACATGGGTGTTTTGCTTGCATGTATGTCTAAGCAGCACATGCATGTCTGGTGGCTGAAGAGGTCAGATAAAGGGTATCCGAGCCCCTAGAATTGGAGTTACAGATGGCTGTGAGCTGCCATGTGGGTGCAGGGAACTGAACCTGGGTTTTCTGCAAGAGCAACAGGTGCTCAGCCAGTGAGCCATCTCTCCAGCCCCTCTCTCCCGGCTTTCAGAGGCTCCAAAACCCTAGCAGAGCTTCTGTCTCCACTCATTTTTTTTTAAAAAAAACTTGCATTAATACATAATAACCACACATTTATTATATGTAATATGATGTTCAAGAACATGTGAAATACAGTGTGTACATATATGCATTGTGTAATACTTGTCTATTTTTTTCCTTTTTCCATTTGTGTGTGTGCATGTGGCTATGCATACATGTGTGCATGTGTGTGAGCATACGTGTGTGGGAGTGTGTGTACATGTGAAGGGCCAAGGCTGGTGTCCAGAGTCATCGTCCATCTTACTCAGTGAGCCCCTCACTCATTCGAGCCCGGAGCTCACTGACGCAGATAGTCTAGGTAGCTCGCTTGCGCTGAGGATCCCTTCTCCCTGCCTTCTGAGACTGGACTCACAGGTGAACCTCCACACCCAGTCAGCATTTACTGGGTTTGAGGGATCTGAACTCTGGTCCTTGTGCTTACCCTGGCAAGTGCTCTAACCACGGATCCAGCTCTCCAGCCCCATCAGCTGTTTGTACATAAGCAACTGATCTGTTTTGTTTGGCATGCGCTGTCAGTGGTACTGCCAGGAATCGGGGTGACTGGCACATCCATCACCTCAAGCATTTAACCACTTCTCTGTCACGAGAACATTCAAAAATCTGCTCTCACATTCTGGACATTTAAAATGCCATTCACAGAGTCAGAGCCAGCCCCTGCTGCCACTGTTAGGAGTCCCACAAGAAGACCAAGCTACACAACTGTCACATATATGCATTAGGCCTAGGCCAGTCCCATGCAAGCTCTCTGGTTGTTGGTTCAGTCTCTGTGAGCCCCTATGAGCCCAGGTTAGTTGATTCTGTGGGTTTTCTTGTGGTGTTCTTGGCCAAACTGGTTCCCATAATCCTTCCTCCCCCTCTTCTGCAGGATTCCCTGAGGTCCATTTAATGTTTGGCTGTGGGTCTCTGCCTCTGTTTCCATCAGTTGCTGGATGAAGCCTCTCTGATGACAGTTGGGCCAGCCAATGATCTATGAGTATAGCAGAATATCATTTGACTCTGTTACCTGCTTTTGGGACCCTTTCCTCCTACCAGATTGCCTCATCCAGCCCTAATAGGAAAGGAGGTGCCTAGTCTTACTGCAACTTGGTATGACATGGCTGGCTGATATACATGGGAGGCCTGCCCTTTTCTGAAGAGAAAGGAGGAGGAGTGGACGAGGGGGATCCTGGGGGGAGGGACTGGGAGGATAGGAGGGAGGGAGGAGAAAATGTGATCAGGCTGGGAGAAATTAATTAATTAATTCAAAGTAAAATAAAATAAAATTCCATACACTTCCAAGTCACACAATTCGCCCCTCTGCTCCTCATTAGCCTGCTTACCTCCCTGCCTGGAATGCCAGGAGATGTGCCCATCTGTTGCTAAATTCCACATGAATTGGAATATGATTCACAGGTAAGGAGAACTGGAAGACAGTCTCAGATGTGGAAGGACTCAGTTATCAGAGCACTGCTGTGCATTCTGGGGAAATCCACTTGTGGACATAATGTAGCCATCTTCAAGGGAACCCACACAAAGAGCCAAGGTGTGGAGAAGAGCCAAGATGACAGGTGTCCTGGACCCCAGCAAACAGAGCCAAGTCTAAAGAAAGGCAGGAAGCACTTGATAGCTACAGGGGCTGAAAGACAGATAAAGGGAACAAATGATCACAAAAACTGAAAGAAACATCCTCAAACCACTTCCTTCTGGGAATACCACTCACGGGCGGGACCAAACAAAACCCGCAAATCACCCCCATCCAAACAGCTAGTGATCACTGCGACGGGAAGTCACAGGTGACAAGGCCATGAACAGCCAGCCCAGAAGAAATACAGGTGACTGAGGAATGGCCAGAATACAGATGCTCAACCTTACTAACAATTAAATAGATTTAACTAACAAAAGCACGTATGTTTACCTAACCAAGACATTTAATTAGCATATGTATTTAATTAACCAATGAACACACATATATATATAATATATATACACAATATATTTAATATATTATATATATATGGCTGACATGGTTAAATTCCTGCATCGGAGTAAAGAAGACAATCTAATAATACCTGATGTTTGAGAGGATGAAAGGGAACACACTCTCTGATTGACTGTTGGTAGCTCTATAAACAGGTAAAACCTCACAGCCTCTATTTTAAAATATGATACATGAGACATCCCCAGACTGTAGGGATCTTCTACTTCCCAACAGGTCTCCACAGGATGGTGAAAGCTCAGCCCGCTCAAGACGTGCTGACTCTGACCTGAGGAGAAGGCACATCTTGCCAGGGTGCACAGTCCAAAGTTTGTATCTTTATGATGATGTTGCTTTGCCTTGTGATCAGAAAAACTACTTACACATATGATTAAACTATTGGGGGATATCTATCCAATAATGTTAGGTGGATCCAACCAACAAAGTCTGGGTCCAGTGGCCAGAACAAGCAGGCCAGTGAAGGAACACCCTTCCTGGAGTACATCTTGTTCCTGTCTGGGTGTGTCACATGTTATAGGCACTCATTAAACGTTTGTTGAATGAATAAATTAATGTTGATCCCCCATTGCCTTGGGAGGTAAAGTCCAAGATCGTTTGAATGGGCTCCAAGTCTCCGTGCCTAGTGTTAGAGCATCCTTTCCACTAGTCAGGCTGACACAGTCACTGGGTCTCCGTCTTCACCATCTCTCCCTTCCCTTGTGCTTTAGCCCAAGTCCTCTTTCACTCGAGAGGAACCAGCCTCTAATATGGCCCCTTCTCTGGGCCTTCTCCATGCTCACTCTTTACCCCATCTCATCTTATATATTAGTTCTTTTTATTTAAAAAATATCTTTTGTAGGTGGTGGTGATAGTTTGTGTGTGTGTGTGTGTGTGTGTGTGTGTGTGTTGGATGTGTATCTGTGTGTGTGTTGGATGTGTGTGTTGGATGTGTGTGTTGGATGTATGTGTGTGTGCGTGTGTGTGTGTGTGTGTGTGTGTGTGTTGGATGTGCATGTGGATGTGTGTGTGTGTGGATGGTGTGTATGTGTGGTGTGTGTGAGGGTCCAAGGTCAATATTGGTTGTCTTTCCTCAATTGCTCTCCACCTTTACATTTTGAGACTCTTACTGAACTTCAAGCTCACTTATGTGGACAGCCTGACTAATGAGCTTCAGGGATCCGCATATCTTCACCTCCTAATGCTACAGTTACAGGCACACACCATCACGTCAGACTTTTTACATGGGTCCTAGGGATCTGAACTCAGCAGGCACTTTACTGACTAAGCCGTCTTCCCAGACCTAGTTACTTTTCTATACATGCAGATCTTGTATCCTTAAGAAGAGCCAGCTGGTCATGGTAGAACATTCCTATAACCCCAATGCTCTAGAGGCTAAGGCAGGAGGATAGTGAATTTAAGGTTGGCATTGGCTACATAAAGAGCTCTGTCCCTTAAAAAAGTTAAAATAGAAATTACACACAAACATAGACATACTATATATATATATACATATACATATACATATATATACATGTATACACACACATATATGTGTGTATGTATATATCTACAAGGGCTCATCTCCAGCTCTTATTTCTTCCATGTAGCTAGTAATCTAGAAATATTTACTGATTTCTGATTTCACTATCTTTCCCTTCTGATCAGGAATCATCATTAGACTCTGTCTTGAGCTTTATTGCCCAGATACATATCTAGGGAGATAGACTTGTGCGAAAATGATGATGTTCTCCAATGAACACTGGCAAGAGTTGACATGTGGGGTGTGGAAGGGAAGGAGACAGAGCAGGAGGTATCATCAAGCCATGGTGTAAATCATACAGAGCAACTGATTTCTTGTTGGGTATGGAGTCCAGAGCCTTCTGTGTTCTAAGAATACTTCTACTGCTGAACCATGACCCCAGACCTACAGAGGATTCCTGTGACTTAGTCCTCCAGGGGAATTTTAGGAACAATGTAGATAAGACCATGTATTGACCCATTAGGGTCAGGAGTTTCACATCCACTGAGTCAGTCATTGATTGTGGCCCTTAGGACCCAGGAACCTCGACAAGCAGGAAAAGCACGTCCTAGCAGCTTGAGGATAGCCCTTCAAGGGAAAGAAGGGCATGCTGGCTTCAGGATAAGGAGCACACAGGAGCCCACACTAAACAAAAAGGCAAAATAATCAAGAGAATAGGTGGAGTGGAACTGGATAATCCATATCTCATCTCAGTAACATGAACTCAGTGTCTCACATTGTAGACACACCATGGAACTTGCTGAGACATAGGCTTAGCCTTCAGGGGTCCAGTCCTGGTGTCTGGAAAGAGACACAGCTGCAGATGATTATGTCGCATCCAAGGTGAGGGGTCCAGCAGCAGAGGTGGTGGGTGGGAGCCCAGAGAAGACTAGGATCGACTCAGCCACGTGCTTCCTGAGCGTGACTTGGAATTTTAGAGGATGAGTAAGGGGAAGAAGGAATTCCCAACAAAAGGGACAGCATGTGCATGGGCCGAGAAACAGAAGTACATGTTTGTTTGGAATTGGGGAGTAGCTGGCTGTAACGAGAACACAGGGTGTGGGAGAGAGGAGGTGAGCTGGAAGCTGAGGTCATAAAGGCAGGCTGAGATGGAGAAGAGCCTTTGACACCTGCTAAGAGACAGCGACACTTTAAAATGAGTCTAGCAATGATTAAAGAGCTATTTTAGGAACAGGGTGACCATATAAACCATGTCCTGGGTACCAGATGTTCTGAAAGCCCAGCATCCATGACCCAACCAGAGAGTTCTGTTTCTCTAGCAACAATGATTGGTTCAGGGATAAGCAGGTAACCATGGAAGATGAAGGAGAGTTGGGTTTGGGGGCTGCTGGAGTTTCTGGAGAAGTGGTTTGCTAAATTTGCATATTCAGTGGAGGAAGGCCTGAAGCAATATTTTTTTGAAGATGAGTGAGGGCTAGGGATATGGCTCACTTGGTAAAGTGCTTGCCTAGGATGTAAGAAGCCCTGGGTTCCACCCCCAGCACTGCCTAAAACCAGATATGGTGGCATACTACTGTAATCCCAGCACTTAGGAGGTAGAGGATCAGAAATGCAAAGTCATCCTCAGCTATATAACACCTGTCTGGGCCACATGAGACTTTGAGAGTGAGAGAAAGAGATAGAGACCGAGACGACAAAGACAGAAACAGAGACAGACAGACACAGAGACTGAGAATATAAAGACACACAGTGCGGCCTCTTGGGATACTGGCTCAGTACTCAGTCCAGCTGGATCAGTGTTATCAGTATGGCAGTATCAGTATCATCAGTGCTCTCTATGTGGCTATGAATATGAGTTAATTCTAGGAGAATACTTTGTTCTGAGACATCACTCACATTTTATTATTTTAAAGAAAACAAGTCCCACACTAAGGCTGAGTGTAAATCTTGCACAATGTGGTAGTATATGATTATAATCTCAGCACTCAGGGGGCAGTGGTGGAGTAGTGCCAGCCTGGGCCACATGATGAGACCCTGTCTAAAAAAACAAACCGAAACAACAACAAAAAGCTGAAAATACGTTTCTAAACCAAAATACAAAGAACCCTTCCGGATATGCACTAAAGCACTTCACAGCAGAGGATGAATTACATCTATGTGAGAAGACGTCAACAGCGCCACCAACACGAAACTGAGGAATATCGGGCAATTCAGAGCAAGTTGAAAAAGAATGTCCATCCCCACACGTATCCCGTTTCTCAGCTCCGTGTAAATCACCCTGTGAAGAGCAGATCACTTCCTCTCTGGGCCAAGAACTGGAAGCACAACTAGGCTTTGGGAGAAGGAAAGGAGCTTTGATGATTGTTCCCACTGAAGCCCATCAGAGTGTCTGGACAAGAGAAGGTCCCCGCGAAGCTATCCTGAACCCCTGTTCCTCTGTCAACGAATCCTGAGCGTTGGTTAAATCGGCGCACTGCTCGCGGCCATGGTCGGAAGAATCACAAGTCATAGTTACCTTTTTAGAGCTTTATTGGGGGGGGGGAGAGGGGGGGAGGGGGGGGGGGGGGGACAGACGGAAGGAGAGAGTGGAAAGAGAAGGGGGAAGAGAGAGTGGGAGAGAAGAAGACAGGCAGAAGGAAGGAGCGGAAAGGAAAGAGAGGGACACACAGAGGGCCCACCCGCTTTTTAGGCTGGGACGCCGTTGCAGGCTGATGGTGTAATTAAGGACTGAATCCTTACATCCCAGACTTTCACTTATTATAAAAAAAAGCAGGTAGATGGGACTATGGGTGTTGTTCCTCTCAAGAACTGCTTCCAGCTGACTTTTGGACGTCGGTTGGCTCTGGGGGGAATGGAGAACGGAAGTTTTTGGAGGTAGACAGGAGTTGTGGAATGCTGTCTGTCATCCGTTTGCTCTGGAGACATGTATCCCTTTTGGCTGTGGCTGGTAACCTTCTGTCTGACAAGATGCTGGTGACACAGAAAAAAATTGATGATCTCTGGACTCCGGTTCTGTGGTGGTCCTGTATCATTGCCTGAACAGTGAGTTAGAACAGGGAACTGGGAAGAGAAAAACTTGTGGTGCATGAGAATTTATTTTTTTGGAATTAGGGACAAGGCAAAGATCAGGGCCCTGTCTGTATGCATGTGAGAAACACAGGCAGTAACTCTAAAGGTGCAATTAAATCTGGTGAGGTGGGTAAGGCTGTCCTCTGTACCCGACAATAAAGGAGAGGTGACATCCCAAAACTCCCAGGACTGAGTCAGTGGCTCTGGTGTCCAGAAGGAAAGAAACAGATCACTTCCCTGCTGCGTTCTGGGTTCCCTGCCATGTCTGTAGCCAAGCCTAGGTCTGTTGGAGGTCTTAGCTTAATGTACCCATGCATCTTGGTGCCTGGGGGCAGTCAGCTGACTGGTTGTCTTTCTAGGTGGCACTTTTAACAAGGCTGTTGATGGCCTGGCAGGGAATTCACTAGCCCATGGCCTTTTCCTCACTTAAAACAGGGACCCAACAGCTTTTGGGAGTCAGCGAGTGCCAGCACTTGGCAATTTTGTTTTCGGGCTTTTATCCCTTCCCTGACACACCTTAAATGCCACAGATGACTCTTTTGCCTGTGGGGTCAGGAGCCTTGCTCTCCAGATGCTTAAGTTTTAGTCGGGGAGGTCTGGGGAACAAGAGACAGATTTTACTCTGTGTCCTGAATTTTTTTCCCTGATGATTGATGGCTTAAGGACAGCTTTTGGAAGATCTGCCAGGAGGTAGACTATAAACCAATCCTTTTGGAAGACTTGTCTGAGGCTATAAGTTGATTTTTGGCTTAACAGCCATCCTGACTACTGTAAACTTATTTGTATGGATCTTAGCCGCTTCCAGACCCATTTCTCAAGGCAGTTTGAGAATGAGTGGGTGGAGTTAAGGTGAGTTAGGGCGAGTCATAGAAACCGCCCAAGCCCGCCCATTTGAGCCTGTCCACTGCCGGCGGAAGTCAGACAGAAAAGGTTGCAAGTGGCAGACGCAGAAGTGGGGAAGGAGAAGGGTTTAGAGCTTTAGCAGAAAGCTTGGAGATAAAGTAACTCTTTATTTGCCCATTTGCTGGCAGAAGTTCCCACGACGCTGTTATGCGGCCAGGTTTATGCTGTTATGTGGCCAGGTTTACCTGTGCCCACCCCTATCCGCCAATGTAGGTGGCAAATGTATCCGCCCCTTTGTCCCATGGCTGTAGCTGAGAGAAAAATAAAAAATTAAAATAACAAACTGGGATCAGACTACAATCTCAGGCGTCCCCAAGAGTGGAGAGAGATCTATGAATCAGCTCAAGTCACCGTTCCTCTTCGTCAAGGGAAGGTGAGGGCTCGGCTGTACTGCAGTTGGTCCACCGTTGAACCCTAGACACCATTTACTCCCTCATCAGGAGCGAAAATGTGCCTGCCATTGCCAGTACAGCCCGAGGACAACCCCCCGGGGTGTCCGTCGCAAAGAATATAGCTCAGACTACAGCCGTGAGAACGGCAGACTCACTGTGGTGACGGCTGCGGTACCTGTGTGGGGGTCCAGTGGAGGCGGCAAAGGATGCGCACGCTTGTGGTCTTGAGGTCTCGCTGGATGGGGGAGGAGGCAGCAGCGGTCACAGCAGGTCCTCGGTGCTTGGTGGTGTATCCAAGTCACGGCACCAATGTTGGTTAAATTGGCGCGCTGCTCGTGGCTGGCCGCTGCCTGTGGCAGCCATGCCAGCAGAGAAGAGTCCTGGTCGGAAGAATCACAAGTCATAGTTACCTTTTTAGAGCTTTATTGGGAGGGGGAGAGAGAGAGAGGGAAAGAGAGAAAGAGAAGGGGGGAGAAAGGGGGGACAGATGGAAGGAGAGAGCAGAAAGAGAAGGGGAGAGAGAGGGAGAGAAGAAGACAGACATAAGGAAGGAGCGGAAAGGAAAGAGAGGGATGCACAAGAGGGCCCACCCGCTTTTTAGGCTGGGACGCCGTCGCAGGCTGATGACATAATTAAGGACCAAATCCTTACAATGAGGATATCAGGAACATGAGTCGGCAAAGCCTGCAGAGTATGAGCTGCCCCTCAAGTTAGCATGGCACAGCGAGCTTTCTGGGTAAGAGCATGTGCCAAGAAAGCCAGGAGTCAGGAGGGATTCAGAGAAAAATGCTTCCCCTTAAACAACACTGTTAAATAAGCAAGCAGTTCTGAAAGAAATGGACCACCCATTCAACTCAAGGAAAGGGGAGATGCAAAGACAAGTCGAATGGAAGCAGACAGCTCCGTGAGTAACAGAGCTCACTGCACAAGCTGAGGGCCTGAATTCAGGTTCCCAGCGAGAGTGGGGGGTGGGAGGTAGGAAGAGGGATGGGGTTTGCTGGCCAGCACCCTAGCCAAAAATTCACACTCCAGGTTCAGTGAGAGGTCGTCTTAAGAGGACAAGGTGGAGAGCAGGACACCAGAAGTCTGTCCTCCTCTGGGGGGCTAGACATGTACTGGCATCATATCCACACATAAGTGTGCATGTAAGTTTATGTCACACACACACACACACACACACACTCACACACACACACTACCAGTAAGCAGAAGGAGAAAAACATAAAAGTGCAAATACATTGAGAAAGAGAAAGTGAAAAATGGAAGAATCTTAAATAAGAGCTGTTTATTGAAAGGACTAGTTAATACAGCCATGCATGCAAACATGTGCATGCATGTATGTGTGTGTATAATATTTGTGTGCATGTGCATGGAGTATGTGGATATGTGTATATTTATGTGTGTGTGTGATTATGAACGTAAAATCCCATCTTCTTCCTAACCCACTTCTAAGGTCCCCATTCTCTCCATTATAACTATGAGAGAAATCTGATCATCAATGTGCTGTTCCAGTCAATCTAATAATGGAATGCTGAAGAGGGGAGTGGTCAAGCTGGGTATGTTGGTTTCATTTCCTGTTGCTGTGATTTAAAAAAAAACTGACAAAAGCAACTTAGAAGAGAAAGGATTTATTTTATTTTGAGTCACAGGTCAAGGTACGGTCCCCCACAGCAGGGACATCGCCGAGGCAGGAACTTGAAAATCTGGTCTCATCAGACCCACAATCAGGAAGCCAGGATGAATGAATACTGGCACTCAGCTCACTTTCACCCCAAGATGTCCTTTTCTGGGAATCATCCCCATGGTTAAGAAAGGTCTGCCCTAGCCGGGCAGTGGTGGCGCACACCTTTAATCCCAGCACTCGGGAGGCAGAGCCAGGTGGATCTCTGTGAGTTCGAAGCCAGCCTGGGCTACCAAGTGAGTCCCAGGAAAGGCGCAAAGCTACACAGAGAAACCCTGTCTCGAAAAACCAAAAAAAAAAAAAAAACCAAGAAAGGTCTGCCCACATCAATTAACACTATCAAGACAATCCCCACAGAACATTCTCAAAGGCTAACCTCAGTCTAGATCGTCCCTCACAGGTGTGCCCAGAGGCTTGCCAACACCAACCATCACACTAAAGATGACAGGTCATGTGGAATAGGGCGATGGCTTGGCCCAGAGGGGCTCCTGATGGGAGGAGGGGGATGGGACCACTTCATGTGGAGATGATCCAGGCGAAAAAGGATCAAGCAGCATGCTTAAAATCCCCTCTTGGAACCAGCAAGAGAGTTCAGTGAGCAGAGAACTTGCAGACAAGGTAGAGAATCTAAGCTCAACCCCTGGAACTCACATAACTGTGGAGGGAGGGACCTCTCTCCACAAAGCTATCCTCTGGTCACCGTGTGTACAGTGGCAGACCACACCTTTAATCCCAGTACTCAGGAGTTCAAGGGAGGAAGATCAAGAGTTCAAGGTCAGCTTGTGTTACCTAATAGATTCGGCATGGGAGGCTGGGGAGACGGTTCGGCTGTCAAGAATATCTGCTGCCCCTGTGGAAGACCTAGATTCGGTTCCCAGCACCCACACTAGGAGCTCACAAACACCAGTAACTCCAGTTCCAGGGGACCCAGCACCCTCTTCTGACCACGAAGAGTACCTTCACACATGGGGTGCATACCTACAGAAAGTCAGGCACACAGACCTACACACAAAATAAATAACTCTTTACAAAAGGAAATATAGATGACTTCATATAATTAATTTAAAAATATACATTAAAAAGATTAAAATCAACTAAATCTGTGAAATGCCTCAATTAATTTCAAGGGTATTAGCCTCTTTGCATTATCAAATCTTCTCATCAAAACTCTGTCTCATGCCTGAATGACTTTCCTCGGATCCTTCAGTGTTGTTTTATAGTGTTTCAGAAGTATCTCACATAGATTTTTCTCTTATTAAGTTGTTTGGGGACATCTTTGCATTTTCTGACTTGGAAAACTGATTGGGTGAAAGAGTCACTCACCATAGCAACCAGAGTTGATAAAAGCATGGAGACATTACACTTTTGGGATAGGAAAATAGCAAATTCTGCTCTCAAAAATTCTAAAAAGACCGGCTCAATTTAAATTAGAAAAACATAGGGACTTGGGAGATAGCTCATGCAAGGGTGAAGACCAGAGTTTGGAACCCCAGAACCCATATAAATGTCAAGTGGATATAATGACTTGCCTACAATTCCAGGCTCAGAAGGAAGAAACAGGATACCCAGGGCAAGCTGTGAATCAAGACTAGCCATCTTGACAAACTCGGTGTTTGATTGAGAGACCCTGCCTCACTGAAACAAGTAACTTTTGTACGATTCCCAACATAAACATTTGACTTCCGTGTGCATGGGCACCCACCAACACATGTGCCCATACACATGCACCCACCACACACACTGAAAACGAAAAAAATAGAAGAACTAGGAAGAAGCCTTCTTGTCTTTTTCTTAGCACATAATAACTATACATACTGGGTTTCACTGTGACATTTTTATAGATTCATGTAATATATTTGATTATTTCCACCACTCTTGCCTCTTGAGTTTCGCACTCCCATGATGCTATTCTTCTTCCCAAGTAGTCCCCCTTCTACCTTCATGTCTTCCCTTTTTTTCTTAAACACCTGAGATGAAGTGATCCTACTGCCTCAGTCCCCCAAGTAGCTATGATGGCAAGTGTGCACCACTGTGCCCAGCTTCAGGACGATGGATCTCATGTGCCTTTCAAGGGCCTGCAAGAAACCCAGATTCAATAACGGAAAATGAGTAGAGATTTGAAGGCATAAAAGCTCAGACTTTAGGATGGTAACAATTAAAAAGTGATTAAAAACTAAGCTGTCAGCTGGGGAAACAGCACCCTGCTCCAGGAACCCCTTCATCTACAGGGAGTCTATCTGGCCCCTGGAAGTCTCAGTCAGCATTCTGTTGTATAAATCTTCCTTTTGAGTCTTTCTCTTTTAAAGGTTTATTTTTATTCTTTTAAGCCATGGTAGAGGTGTGTCTGTATGCATGTGGCATGTGCACATTAGTACAGCAGTGTGTGTGTGTGTGTGTGTGTGTTATGCATGTGGGGACATGCACCTGAGTGCAGAGGTGTGGGGGGAGAGGGGTACATGGGGACGTGCCTATGAGTGCAGGTCCCCGCAAAGCCATGAGATCTCCTGAAGCTTGAGTCACAGGTGGCTGTGAGCCGCTTGACACAGGTGCTGGGTTTGGAACTCAGGTCCTCTGAAGAGCAGCAAGTGCTCTTAACCCCTGAGTCATCTCTCCGGCCACGGGTCTGCCTTTCTTGGTTTTTCAGTTTCAAGCTTTTGATGGGAGGAGAGCTGATAATAATTAAGGGCAGGCAAGCTCAGGTGTAACTCAGGAATAAGAAGTATCTCAGATACCAGGTGACACCTACGTCACGTCCTCCCAGCTCCTGTTGCTTTCGGTGGAAAGTCACTGATTGTGGAGGTCACAGAGCTGTGTGGCGGTTGTTGGCTTCCCACCAGCTTTTCTGGAAAAGACACCTCTGAATGAAGTCACTTGACTGGTTAAAAGCTGCTCTCCATCAGACATTCCCCGTCCTCTGGAAGGAGGCAGCTGCTCACTCACTGCCTTCCCTTATTCTCTGCGGAACACGACTCTTGTATCCCATGATTAACTGTTCCTGTGGAAAAGAAAAACAACAAATCCATAATTCTTAAGTCAAGACTTTCTAACCAATGACTTTACAACCATTTTTAAGACAGAGTCTCACTATGTAACCCAGAGAACTGATGCTCCTGTCCCGGCCCTCAAAGTCCTGAGACTACAAGTGAGCACTAGCATGCTCGGCCTTAATCACTGACTTAACCCAGAACCCAGAACACTCGTTGATCTACAGAGAGCAGCTGTCCCAATCAGAAAATCAAGCCAGCCCAACTTTTAACTACCCTGTTATGTGCGTATCACCCCACATTACCCTTAGGTAAGGCAGTGTTTGTCCATGATGACTGCTACCTTCTTTGGCTTGCTAGCTTTTTAAGTAAATCTTTTTCTTGACTGGACAGTTTGTCTTTGAGTCACCAGCTTCTTCCAGTGGTGAGCAAGGAACGCAGATTCACAGTTACGCCCTCAATGCCTGTTAATGACTTTAAGCTTAGACCCAAAAGAATTCAAGTATATAGACTAGGGCTTTCCTGTCTAGCCTCTGAACCTCACTTTTTCATCTGTTCATGGGGCTTATGATGAATCACCGCACACAGAGTGTACCCTGTTGTAGAATATTATTTTAACTATGTAAAGATGTGTTATAGTTGTTTATGCTGCATTTGTTTAATTATGTAAAGATATGTTACATTTGTTTCACCTTGCCTGCCTAAGGCACCTGATTGGTCAAATAAAAAGCTGAATGGCCAATAGCTAGGCAGAAGAGGGATAAGTGGGGCTGGCAGTCAGAGAGAATAAGTAGGATAAGAAATCTAGCCTCAAGGTGGTGTGTTTTATTGATTATAAGTAATCAATAAAAATTACATTTTTGCTCTTTTTTTTTTTAAAGAAATGACTCAGATGTTTAATGTCTAGAGAGAGATCCCGAGGGAGGATGAAAGAAAAACATGCTGGCTTATTGGTGTGGTTCATAAGAGTGTGTGTGTGTGTGTGTCTGTATCTGTGTGTGTGGTTTGCACATGTGTGGGAGTGTATGTGTACATCTGTGGGCATGCATATTAAATTCAGAGGTCAACTAGGTGTCTTTCTTCAGGAACTAGTCATTTTGTTTTTGAAACAAGGTTTCTCACTGCATGCTGGACCTCACCAATTAGGGCTAGACTCTCTGGCTAATGAGTCACAGGGATCTTCACTCACCTGTCTTCACTCACTCTCCAGCACTGGGATTACAAGCATACACCGCCACATGTAGCTTTTCACATGGGCTCTAAGGACTGAACTTGGGTCTTTATGCTTATACAGTAAGCACTTTACCCACAGACCCACCTCCATGGCCCTAGTTCATGAGAGTGGTGTTTGCTCCCCAAGTTCATCTCAAGCAGATACAAGAACTGAGACTGAGTGAGTGTGAGTGGCTTCTGTCTCAACATGGCGCTGGAGGCAGACAAGCAGGAAGCTGAGTACCACACCAGC
>CABHPH010131058.1:0-25451 GCA_902168325.1 Peromyscus nudipes | reverse complement strand
TGTATTTCTCCCCTTGCTGCAGATGTATAGCAGTCCTCTGGCAAGAGGCCCACAGACCCGGGCATCCTCCTACGTGCCTAACGAGTTCCGAGTCTGTTCTCACAGCTGTTTCCCTGAAGGATGGTGGACCGCAGTCGTGTGTCTGAGTCCTTTGGCACTGGTAGGTTCCCAGGGAAGCAGACCCTGAGAATGGGATTCACCTGAAGACACTGGAGAGGATCGAACTAACACCTGGGAGATCATGACGGCAGTTGGTACGGGCAGCAAGAGACTGGGCCAAAGTATACCTGAGCTGTGGCAGACTCCTCACCAGCCACATGGGATGCGCTGGAGCTGGCTGCAGTGGGACTGTGATTTAGGTAAGTGTTAAAGGCTTGGTTATCAGTCTGTGGCACTATTCGGGGTAGTGGAGGCTTAAGAGGAGGGGCCTAATGAAGGGTCATTGGGAGCAGCAATTAAGGGGGGAGGGGTGGGACCCTAGTCCCTCATCTCTCTTTGCTTCACCATGAGGTGAGCATCTTTGCCATAACATGCCACCACCACACACAGGCTCAAAAGCAATGGGACTAGTTGAGAATGAACTGAAGCCTCTAAAACAGTGAGCCAAAAGTGTTTCCTTTTTTTCCTCATCAGTTGACCCCCTCAAGTATGTTGTCATTGTACTTCATGCTTACTAATGTAGAAGACCTTTGAGAAGCTGGTCCCAAATTGAGGCAAGGCAGACAGCCTTTGTATGGTACTATCCATATTATCAGAGCTGAAGGCTTGAGCCTGGCAGGTGACTTTCTTCAAATGTTACTGTTTGCACAGTAGGACTCAGCTGTGAACCTTCAGAGTCAAGAGGCTTGCCAGCTGAAGCAATGCCTGCCCCTTTCTAGAGAGAAAATCCCAATAGTGCTGAAGTCAGAAAGCCTTCTGGACTTTTTTTTTTTTAATGGTTGGAAACCTTGGTGCCTCCATAATTCAGGAGAAACCTCCAGAGAGCCTTTCCAACCAAACTTTCTTTTCTAAACTAAAACAGTGTAGCATCAAAGCAAGCCAGTAAACAGAGTGCCTCCAGGTTCCCTGCCTCAGGCTCCTGCCGTGAGTGCCTGCCCTGGCTTCTCTCAATGACGGACTGTAACCTGGACGCTAAATAAACCTTTTCCTTCTCAAGTTGCTTTTGGTCAGTGTCTTGCTGCAACAGAGAAGTGAGCTAGAACATATATTCTAGTTGTTTCTCTGACAGGGGTAGATATCTTTCTTAACTCAAGGATTATTTTAAAGTTTCCTTTTTGGGAGTAACAGCTGTGTGCTTCAAATTTTGGAACTACTTCCAAATATGAAACTATTGGAGGCAGAAAACTGAATTTGCTTCGAGGTGGGCCACGCCAGTTCAGCCGGCTGGGAAGGGTGGGAGCTTGGGTTTTCGATGCTTTTATTAGAACTGTAGTCACAGCTCACACAAGTGTAGAGATAGATAGCAGTGGTTTGATTTAACTAGAACAACAAGCATATGTTTTGCAGATATTTTTACTCAAGGCAAAAAAAAGCATCTGCCTTTTCTTCCAATAGAGTGAAGGCTTAACTTGTTTATAAGTGTGAAATGCACTTAAAAAAATAGTCACCCCAGGGGAGAAATAAATGACATATCTACTTGAAATGCCATCGTGAAACCCATGGATTTCAATGTTAGCTTAAAACAGGTTTTGAGGCTGGGCAAGTGCTGCACACCTTTAATCCCAGCACTCAGGAGGCAGAGGCAGGTGGATCTCTAAGTTCGAGGCCAGATCTGGGCTATAGAGCAAGTTTAAGAACAGCCAGGGCTTCACAGAGAAGTCCCTGTCTGGAAAAGCAAAAATCAAAACAACAACAAAAAACAAATTCGTACCATGTACTAACATATTAGGCCACTGGGGAGATACACACACACACACACACGCATGAGATTCCCTGGGTTTGCCCTGTGACTCTGCTTACTAGTGCTCTCACTTCTGGTAGGTCACTTAAACTGTTTGTGCCTCAGTTACATTATCCTGTAAAAGAGTACATTTGTCTTTCCTTATCTACAAGGGATTGCTTCTAGGGCCTCAAAGGTACCAAAATCTGCAGGTGCTCCTGTCGCCAGTGGGTTCCGTTTGCAAAGAACCTATGATCATCCTTCTGCATGCTTTGTATCTTCTAGGGTGCTTTGTAACGCCAGCTTCAATGTGTAGACTATGTACATCGCTGTGACATACTATTTAGGGAATAAGGAGAAGGAAAAAAGTCACAGACCTTCAGTCCAGAGGCAACCATCGTAGGCTTCACTGTGTACATGTGACAGTCCATGGTTGGGTGACTCTGGAAGCAGATGGTCTCAGAGGCTGGAGCACGTGGCCATTTTGCAGATGGTTACGTAGTTACAGGATCCTGCAGCCTCACTTTCAGCTTCTCCTTCCTCGTTATTCACAGGAGAGCACATTTCTACTCTAGCAGTTCAAAACAGCACCTGCATGCAGTCCTTGCCTCTGCAGAGCAAATCCCCAGCCTTTCCATGCTGCTGCACTTCCAGGCTCACTTTCTGCCTCAGAAAATGGCTGTGGGTTTCACAGGCCTCAGCAGGTAGTCAGAACTCAGTTCAAATCCCAGAGTGTTGCTCCTGAGCAGAAGGCCCCAGGAGCCCATTTATCCTCCAAGAAGTTGCCTTTCTTCCTCTGGAAAACAAGGATAACATCTACCTCCCAGGGTTGGCTTGAGTCTCAGATAACTGCCATAGTATCTTATCCATCCTTAAGCATGTCCATGTTGTCTTCTTGGATTAAGTCAGGTGATTATGAGCTTGTTGTGTCTTCTGACAGAGAGAATGCTGGATGTGGAGTCAAGAGAGGGAGAGAGGGCCGCAATACGTAAGCACCCACTACCAGACTGGCACCTTCTTCCACTCCTTCCACAGCCCCCCCACCCCCCCGGGGGGGGGGGGAGTTGCTGATATTTCCGTTCTGCAGCATTCGCCTCGCTGTGCCTCTAGGCTCAAGTTCAAGTTTCCATTCACCACTTACTGTGTGGCCTTGGGGATTTCACTTATCCTAATTACTGCCCTCGGTTTGCTCTATGAAGCTGTAGTCTCATTAATGCTGGCACCACTTAGTGACCCCTCCACTCCTTTTTGAAACCTCAAACTCCTTGGAGCTCCAGTGACTCTGAAAAAAGCAAGGCAGCTCCATGGTTCTTTGCTTTTCTTCCGGCTTTATTAAGGCCTGGCTGACAGGGCTGGAGAGACGGCTCAGTGGTGAAGAGTGTGCACGGTGTTTACAGAACACCGGGGTTCAGTGCCCAGTACTGTGTTGGGTGACTCACAACTGCCTGGGACTCCAGCTCTGGGAGATGTGAGGCCCTGCACTCAGGTGTACATTCCTACCTGCACAGTCACGCGTACACACGCACACACAGATGTGTAAGTCAGCGATGGCTCGACTGTCTCTGTTTCGTGCCCGATGTGACTCAGTCCATTCAAATGGTTAATTTCAGGTCCAGTCAGAAAACATCCTGTAATACCTTGTGCACAATTGGATCATGGTAAGTGATCAGTAAACCCAACATGAGCCAAGTCACTTCCACCAGCATACTAGTGTGGCTTTCTATAAAACGTCTTAACATACAAACCTCCTTAGGACTAGTTTACACTCTTAAAGATCTCTTTTACAAGCATGGGGACCAAGGTCTGATCTCCAGAACCCATATTTAAAAAAAAAAATTGTGGCTAGGCATGGTGACATATGCCTTTAATTCCCGCACCTGAGAGGCTAAGGCAGGTGAATCTCTTAGTTTGAGGCTAGCCTGATCTATATAGTAAATTCTAGGCCAGCCAGGGCTGCATAGTAAGACCTTATCTCAAAACAAAACAGAAAGTCGGGTCCTGCAGCATGTCCCTGTAATTGGGCAGCTAGTCTAGTTGACTCAGCAGCTCCAGGTTCAGGGGGAGACTGTGTCAACAAATAAGATGAACAGAAACTGAGGAAGACAGCCAACATCAACCTGAGCCTCCACATGCGCACACATGGACACGCGCAGACACACACACACACACACACACACACACACACACACACACACGAGTATACATACACAGAGACAGACAGACCAAAAACAAAATAAAAACAAAAAATGTGTAGGTTTGCATATAGCTGTTGGAAATGAATGGCCAGGCTCACCCATCTTGATGAAGGTTTAACATGGAGAAGCTGTGTTCCTGAGAAACATAGCTTCAGGGCAGGTCATTTACGTGGGTTTTGGAAAGCACCAGGATGGAGTTAGGAATGTGACAGAGATGAAGCAGATGCAGGGAGCTCAAAGCCGGGGGCCAATATGGTGGTTGAACAACGATTAGTGAGTGACAGCCATGAGGAAGTGGTCTAGTTCATAATTTGAACCTTGCTACGTCTGAAGGTTTTTGTTCCCCCAAATTCCCATGTTGAAACTCTTGCCCTTGAGATGACTGCACTGAGAGATGGGCTGTGGACTGGCGAGACAGCTCAGCTGTTAAGAGCATGTGCTGCTCTTCCAGAGGACCTGAGTTCTGTTCCTGCATCCACATCCATCAACTCACAACTGCTTGTATGTAACTTTAGCTGCAGGGGCTCTGATGCCCCCTTCTGATCTCTGTGGGTGATGCACTCACACTCGCACAAGCCCCCTACACACACACATGCACACACACAAATTTAAGAAATTAAATAAATCTTTACAAAAAGGGGTGGAGCCTTTGAGGCAATTATTCCTTTATAGGAGACCCCAAACGACATGATCTCCTTCTGCCACTGAGAGGTGAACCTTACCAGATATCGACTCTACCAAGGCTTCTAGAACTGTGAAAAATGCTTTTTTATTGTTTATAAGCCATTCAGTTACAGCAGTTTCTTAAGAAGCCAAATTGGTGAAGACAAAAATCTCAAAGGGAGAGAGGGTAGGGTCAGGCCCAGAGCATGTCTTATGTCTGGGGACTGCAGGTTCTGGCCATAGGACAGTGGCATGTGGCTGTTCTATGGAAAACACTCCCTTTTCTGCCCTTGGTACAGCTGGCAGGTCCTAGGGCAGCCTTCCAGTTAACACCTGCTCATCCTGCAATGTTGCTGTTGGAAGAAGGGTGGTGGTGGGCCTGGTCTGCCACTCTGGTTCTGAGAAGAGCATTCTCCTCAGACAAAAGGCTGTTATACCTGCTGATTCTCTGTGCCTTCCAAGCTGCTAAGAGAACTCTCCTTGGCCCTGCTTTCTCCAGGAAGTTCCCTGTATGTGCACGGAGCACCCATCTAATCAAAGCATAAGGTGCCCAAACCTGTTTTAAGTGTCTACTTAGCTCAGAACACATCAGTGGGTTTAGTATTGAGCTCCAGTTAGGAGCATTCTGCTTGATTAAATATGTGTGCTGTTGTAAATTGAGAAAAATCGCAGCCATAAGCACAGTGGCTCTCAAGAAAACAAGCTAGTGAGCTGGCCAGGACCATGTTTGCAAGTGTCTCCCTCAGCCAATAGTTTTGGTCATCAAAGAAAACTTAAAGTTGCCACTAGTCTTTTGTTTGTGTGTTTTGTTGTTATTTAACTGTTTTATTTATTTTTGTAAGAGTATGTGTGTGGTATATGCACATATGTGTGAGGCCATGGGTGTGGAGGCCAGAGGACAAAGGGGTTCTTCTCTGTCGCTCTCTGCTGTATTCTCTCAAACCAGGGTCTCCCAGTGAACCTAGAGCTGGCTGGGCTGGCAGCCAGCAAGCCGCAGTGATTCTCCTGTCCTTGTCCCCTGCAGTACTGAGGTTCCAGGCCCCTGCAAAGACATGTCTGCCTTTTTACCTGGGTGCTGGAGACTCACCCAAGTCCTCAGACGTGCGGAGCAGGCACTCAGACCTGCTGAGCCATCACCCCAGTCTTGTGCTTTTGCTATTATTTGTTGGGGTTTTTGTTTTGTTTTGTTTTGTTTTGTTTTTGTTTTTGTTTTTTAAGCAAATCACATTTGGGAAACTTCAGAGTCACAAGACCAGAGGTTTGAATCAAAAGCCTTAGGTTTGTGACACTGAGCATCTTGGTCCTAGGAACCCACATTCTCCTCTGGGGACCCACTGCACAAGGCAGGATTCTCAGGACTAGCTTGTGGACATGTGAAGCCCATGACATGGTTCCTGCCCTTAATCTGAGGAAGTATCAGAACACTTTGTCCAGCTCATGAAGTACCAAGAGGGCCAGGCTGGGCTGGAAAAGGTGGGGGGGGGGGCTCTTGACTCGAGTTCTCTCATTAGCAAAGGAGGCAGCTGAGGTCATGCAGAGGGGGACCTGGGTCATCCAGAGACAGCAAGGTCCCATGGAATCCCAGTCCTGTTGGCTCTCCACTGGCTCTGCTGTCCTCTTCTGCAAACCGCAGCCTCTCTAAAATGCCCCGCATGCCTCCCTGGAGGCCACAGGCTATTGCCTGTGTTCCCTTCTCTTTTGGTAGCCAGCCAAGAGGAACAAGCCTGCCGTGACTCACCAGGTGAGCCAGTCCCCAGCGACTCTTCCTGTTACAGAAAACACTCCTCCCTGAAGGTGCCCACAGGTTTGTATTCCCTGTTATTTTTTTTCCCTCCCTACTGTTTGGAGAATTCATAACGTGTGTTTAAGCCTGCCCCAGCACATGGCCAAAGCCTAGCATGCTGACCGTGTGGCCACCTGGAGCAGAAAAAGTCTGGGTGGGTATTTTGGCATGAGTTCAAGGAGGCGCTGAGGGCAGCCTCAGGGCTGCAGGGAGCAGGTTTGGGCAGTAGGAGGGGACGGAGTGAAGGAGGAACGTGTCGGCGCTTGTCTGCATACTCATCCTGCTCTCTGGGGAGAAAGAGACACCTGGCATATTCAGAAGACAGAGGCAACACAGAGGAACCCAGGAGGCCCTTAGAAGTAGCGTTGTTTCTCGTATGTGAGACTCTCTTTTATTGCTTACAACACACCACATGCTTTAAAAATTCCTGGTTGGTGGCCCCCATAAGCTCCTCAAATACATTGGCCGCCCTTAAGCAACGATATCAGTTTGCATGCTCCGCCTTCCTGCTTTGTGGCTCTGCCGGTTAGGAGTGACTGCCAGCCCAATGGTGCTCCTGAAATCCCCATTAGATCATCAGCAGCCAATCAGAGCTGCTGATCAACTTGGCCTAACCAGTGTTTCTACCTGGGTTGACTTAATCCTAAAAGCAAAGAAACTTGACAGCTTTCTTCAGGCAGCAGAGCCTTTAAAATGTCTTTTTGAAAGCCTACAAGTGCTTGCAGGGGGACCCTGTTAGTCCCTTGGGGAAATCCCAGTCAAGAGACAATGTGTAGCCCAGACTCAATCTCAGGCTCAGCTACTGGATGGGGCTACACAGGCGTTCTGAGCAGATCACATTTAGCTGCCCTCAGTCTCCTCCGCAGAGCCATGTTTTCACAGAAGCGTTGCATACACTCATAAATTTCTCAGGGTCTTCATCCTAAGCTAACTGATAAGTACACTAGGCTAAATAGTGAGATCCTGGCCAACTTGGGCTATGGAATGAGACCCTGACTAAAAAAAAAAAAAAAAAAAAAAAAGGCAAAACAAACAATAAATCTCCCAGTCCAGAGCTGTCCATGTGACTCAGCTGACAGAGTGTTTGCCTATCACGTAGGGGGCATTGGGCTCAATCCTCAGTACTCTACCAACCAAGCACCATGGTATATACTACAACTCCAGCACCTAGGAAATGGGAGGCCGGAAAATCAGAAGTTCAAGGCCATGCTCTGTCTTGTCCTGTCAAACTTATAAATAACCTTTAAGACCAAATCCAAACAGCCAGAGAGAAGGCTCAGGGGCACCCACTGCTCTATCAGAGGACCCGAGTTTGGATCCCAGTACCCACATAGGGCAGCTCACAAATGCCTGTAACTACAGCTCCCAGACATCTGACACCCCACTTCTGACCTCCCTGGACACCTGAACACAAAAACATACATAAGCACACATTAAAATAAAACAAATCCTTAAGGGAAAAAAGCCAGACCCAAGCTGGGTGTGGTGCGACCCACCTTTGAGCCCTGCACTGGGAGGCAGAGACAGGTAGATCTTTGGGAGTCTGAGGCCAGCCTGGTCTACATAGCAAGACCCAGGACAGCCAGGGCTATATAGAGAGACTCTGTCTCCAAAAACAAAACAAAAGAGTTCAGGGCCATCCTCAGCTACATAGTGAGTTTGAGGCCAGCCTGGGACATGTCAGACTGTCATCACCGCCATTTCTATGGCTCCCGCCTCTGTGCTCCTGGAGCCCGGTGTGTGAGACACTGAGCCATGAGAAACCAGGGATCTCGTTTCATTCTACCCCTGCCAGGAACAGATAAACTGTCTGGACAAAAGCCAAGTTAGGTTCAGACTTTCATTAGAGTGCCAGGAAGCTGAGCACAGCGTTGTGTCTATGGTTTGACTTCTGCCTTGGCCTTCTTCATCTGTGTCTTCTGGTAGCTGGAGCAGCGAAGGTGCTCAGAAGATAACTGGATGGGTGTGTAACTCCAGAAACGCATGCTGTTTTTCTTCTAACAAGATGAAAGAAACTAATTGTCCTACTCATTTCATCTTCAAGGACATTCGGGACCTACCATGGGAGGCATGCCCGTGAGCACACGAAAATGCTCCTCAGGACCGTGCAAATCAAAGGCCCGGTGCTGTAAGTGCTTCACACGCACGAGGACGGCACTCGTGGGAAAAGGCACAACCCTGGCACATTGCCAGTGGAGCTGTAACACAGTAGAGCTGCTGTAGATGGCAGTCTGGTGGCTCCACATGGCTATCAAGACTCCACTAATCCTGCTGCCTCAGCATTTGAGAAGCTGTGGTAACCCTGTCTCGAAAAACCTAAAAAAAAAAAAAAAAAAAGAGAGAGAGAGAGAGAGAGAAGCTGTGGCTACAGGCAGGCACCACTGCATCTTTCTAGTATACATACATACATACATACATACATACATACATACGTGCTTGTGTGCATGCACGTGCACGTACATGACATGATACTGCATGGAGGTGGAGGTCAGAGGACTGCTTGCAGAAGTGGATTCTTCCATCATGTGAGTCTGGGAATCAAACTCAGGTTGTCAAACTTAGCAGCAACCTCCTTGGCTTGCTGAGCCATCTCACTGGCCCCAACAGCCCAAGAATATTAAGTGGTGTTCCCGTTGGATGCTATTTTACACTTGTTAGGAACCATAGGTTGAGCCCATACAGCCTATAAAGATTTTCACAGCAGACCCAAGTGTTAATGCACTACTTAAGTTATTTAGTTTGTTATTCTGTGCTCATATATTCTAAGCATGTGTGTAGCATTGAGATCTTTTAGTCCCCAGAGTTAGGAAGGAAGGAAACGGAGCTATAATGTCAATGTTGAATGTGTTTCAAATATGAGCTTACAGAATAACTGCAGAAATTCAGTGTGTGTGTGTGTGTGTGTGTGTATAGCATGCATATATGTATTTAATGTGGAATATTCTAAGGTTTGAAACTAGAAGTGACTTGGTTTGGAATGCTGTCTTTACCTCTTGCAAATCCATAACTCACTTAAGTTTCATAACTTTTTCAAATCTCAATTTGACTATGTATTGAAAAGGAAATTATGGTGTGACCACCATAGACTTTTGATGACTAGAGTTTAATGAATGGCCAACACGTGTAAAAGGCCTGATATGATCCGCCCCTTGGTTAGGGGTTGACACATGGCGACTGGTGAAGCGTGGTGATTTATGCACAGCTGCCTCCACGTATGCTTGTGCGTGGTGGTAGGGGTATAAAAGCTGGGAGCCCAGTAGGTCCTGAGTCCATTTAATAATGGGATTGTCCCTAAAGAGAACCACACAAAAGGCTTATATTCTGTTGTCAACTCTGCAGGAGAAACGATGGGAAAAAAACAAAGCCTGGTTCCATCCGTGGTTCCAGTATATACGATTTAAATGAAAGGAGAACAGCAAAACTCCGGAAGAGCAAGAGCAGGGCACCTGTATCGAGTCAGTGGGTGCTAAGTCACAGCACTGCCTACAGGCCGCGGTCTGACAGGACTGAGTTTTCTTTGCCAGCACAGCACTGGATTTTTCTTTTCTTTTCTTTTTTTTTTTGAAGGGGGGCATTGGTTTAAGACAGGATTTCTCCATGTAGCCCTGGCTGTCCTGAAACTCACTCTGTAGACCAGGCTGGCTTTGAATTCAAAGATCTGCCTGCCTCTGCCTCCCGAGTGCTGGGATTAAAGGCCTGTGCCACCACCACCACCTGGCTCAGCAACACTGGCTTCTAAAAGGGGTGTGTGTGTGTGTGTGTGTGTGTGTGTTTTGTGTTACTTTATACATGAAAAGGCTCATATACGGCTTAAATAAAATTTGTAAAGATTTATTTTTATCCGTGTGTGTGTGTGTGTGTGTGTGTGTGTGTGTGTGTGCTCCTGTGGAGTTTAGAAGAAGCTGGAGTTGTAGCTTAGAATATAGAATATATGAACACAGAATAAATAAATAACTTCAAGGTGCACCTGACACTTTAGTCCCTTGACGGCACATGTGACAGCTTGGTCCTGTCTATTCCAGTGAAGCGCGGAGTTGGTGAAGGTCTGCAGAGGTGGGGTCCAGATGGAGGTTCTGGGCCCCTGCCCTTCCTTTCTCTTCCTCTTCCCCTCCCAGCTGCCATAAACAGAGCCATTTCTTCTGTCACCAAGATGTGTTACCTCACGGGCTCCCAAGCAAAGGAGCCAGCAAAGGTGACTGAGAGGGTGAGAAAAAGGAATGGAGTAAGCCCTGAGGGGGAGTTTTCTACACACACACACACACACACACACACACACACACACACACAGAGACATACTATAATTTTGTGTGTATATGTTTATATATTATATATAATTGATTATATATTGTATTGCATATAATTGTATATATGTTTAAATTATATTTTATAATTTTTTAAATTAAATTCTAAAGAAAACAAGTAAGGCTGAATCTTATTCTTAAGCAACTAGTCCAAAACCAGGCTTGAAAGAGACCCTGAGTGTGTGTGGTGTCTCCCAGCACACTGCTGTCACCCTGCCCTTAAGTAGGGTGACTGCCACAGTCAGTGATGGAAGTGACACAGAATTGTCTCTAAACTGTGGAATTAGAGCAAAGATTAAGCAACCCTGTGATTTACTTCTGGGTGACCTGTGGCTGAGGAGCTGCTGGTGGCACAGAGAGTAAGTCACAAGGCATTGTCATTTTACTGTCTGAGACCAGCAGTTCATCAAGCCCCTGTGTGGGCCTGATTCCCGCCCCGGGAATAAACAAGGTGACATCATGGTGCCACACTCTCAAGGGACTGTTGGAGTTGGCCTGCTGTTTGCTGGTTGGAAGAGACTGGTCTCTTGGGATGCTTGTCATCTCTATGGCTCACAGTCCTGTCACTCTCAAGGGACGGGTGACAGACTGCAGTCTCTCTGTCCCTTTGCCCTCCTCATGGCCTTCTGTTTGCTTGTTTCCACAGTCCAGAGAGTTCTGGCTGTGTGACTTCAGGAAAGTACCTGAGCAGCTTAGGTTCATAGTCTACTCAGCTAGAGAGCAGAGTACTACTGACTCCAAGGAGTCACTGTGAATTTCAGCTAAGCATCTACCCCTGGTGAAGGCCAGGCAGAGAGTGGACACCCCATAAATGATGGATCCTGACTGCTCTTCATGGAAAAGACACCACTTCAAATGTATATTGTGGGGGCTGGAGAGATGGCTCAATGGTTAAGAGCACTGGCTATTCCTGCAGAGGATCCAGGTTAGATTGCCAGCATCCACTCAACTGTCTGCAACTCCAGTTCCAGAAGATCCAATGTCCTTGACTGGCCTCTGCAGGCACTATATATACATGTGGCACGCGCGCGCGCGCACACACACACACACACACACATATCTCTTCAAATATCCATTAAATGAGAATAGCACTCAGTGACCAGAAAAGGGAGGAGAAGCCATCCTATCAGATCCCATTGGCAGTATCCAACATGCATTAGCTGTTCAATGACTATGACATTGAGAACCAACACTTATTGAGCACCTCAAGAAGCAGCAACATTTAGTGAGCAGCTACTATATGACAGGTACTATTTATAGGTCATTTGTGCCTCAAAAAGACCTGAAAGGACTTGTTTTTAACAGGAAAGTTAGAATTTGAATCCAAGACTATCTGATGATCAGCCATTATATAATGCTGGACCATGCTAATGTCACTCATGAGGATGAAGAGACAGGTTTCAGCTTGCGGAAGACAGCTATTTTATGAATGAAATCATTGTGGGTCCTGTAAGCAGTTTAGCAAATCTGGAGCCTATAACCAGCAGCCTCCACAGAGCGAATGAGTCAGTCAGCTCAGGGCTGTTAAGTGGTGTGGTCAGCAATGCAGAGCTGTTTGGAGGCCTCTCTGTAGCTCTAGGGCCCCTTGGCTGTGACAAGAGGGGGTACTTTATCAAGCAGCCTTGGCAGGGACTGTGGAATACATTTCAGCAAAGGTGACATGATCTTTCTCTTCGAGGGCAAGCTGAGCATCATGGGTAGACAGGATCAGGTGTTCCCAACCCTGGAAGGCTGTTGCATTTGCCTGACTCCCTGTTCATCACCTTGGGAAGATGATGTACTGGTCAGTATTTTGTCAACTTGATCCAAGGTAGGACCATCTGGGAAGGAGGAGCCTCAACTGAGATAGAGCTTCCATTTTATGGCCTGTGGACAAGTCTGCAAGGTTTTTTTCTTGATTAATGATTGAGGGTCTAACCCAGTGTGGCTAGTGCCACCCCTGGCCAGATGGTTCTGGGTTATGTGAAATAATAATCAAAGAGGCCAGGCGGTGGTGGCACATGCCTTTAATCCTAGCACTTGGGAGGCGGAGGCAGGCGGATCTCTGAGTTCAAGGCCAGCCTGGTCTACAAAGCAAGTTCTAGGACAGCTAGGGCTGTTACATAGAGAAACCCTGTCTTGCAAAATACAAATACAAATACAAATACAAATAAATAAATAAATAAATAAATAAATAAATAAATAAATAAATAAATAGATAGATAGATAGATAAATAAGCAATCAAAGCAAGCCATGAGAAGCAAGCCAGTAAGCGGCATTCAAAAATGTGGCTTCTGCTTCAGTTCCTGCCTGCAGGCTCCTGCCCTGAGTTCGTGCCCGGACTTCCCTCAGTGATGGACTGTGAGCTGGGAGTTGGAAGTTGTAAAATAAACCCCTTCCTCCCCAAGCTGCTTTATCACAGCAATAGTAAGCCAGGGAGGACAAGTAGGTTTTCTGACCCGGGTGCTTGAACGCTGTGCACCTCCTCTCATAGTCAAACCTCCTCCCTCTCCCTCTCTTCCCTGACAGCCCTATCTCCATCCCTTCAGTCTGTCCATGTCCTTCTCTGTTCCTGTGTGGTTGGGAGAGGACCTAGCACTGGTGACCTTGTGTTTTGGGTCACATGGGGAAGATGTCTGTAATGCCCAGACTTCTGACGAAACCTAGCCATGTCATTCTTTGCCTGATCCCTACGTGTTACGTCGTCTGGTCTCTCCAACCTTGAATCCCATTCGTAAGTACCCTTTATCAGCTTAGTGTAGACATCTGGCTAGGCTGGGCCTGAGGGAGTTAGGGAGGTAGGAGGAAGGGGTCCCACCACCCAGGATCAGGACAGTGGGCTTTCCCAGTGTTTCTCAGGCTAAGTGGGTACACTTAGCAAGCTTACTCTGTGGACAATGTGAAGAGCCAACTGAAAGGGAGCAGGATTCAGGTCAGATGTGCTCAGTGCTGTGGCCCTTCAGGGAAGGGTTGTGGGCATCTGGTTCTTCAGCACTTCTGCCTGGCTCTGTCAGGCTGACTGTGGGGCTTTGGAGAAAAAGTTGAACCTCTCTGAGCCTTTATTTGCTCAGCTATAAGGTAGCAAGTGATACTCCTGTCCTCACGGTCATTGTAAAGGTGGAATTTAATCCCCACTGTGAGACACTGAAGAAGGACATGTGACTTGATGCTTGATGCTTGGAGGAGGGACTGCTGGAGGTGGTCAGGGTTTAGTAAGGTCATCAGGGTGCAGCCTCATGGTTGACTCCAGCAGATTTGTAAAGATGGTGAGAGGGGCTAGGGCACAGCTAGGTGGTTCCGTACTTGTTTAGCATGCATGGAAGGAATCCTGTGTTCAATCCCCAGAACTGCCAAAAAAAATGTTAAATGTAAAAGAAGAGAAAGCAGGACTCACATGCTCCTCTCCCTGTCTGTCACTGATTTCTGCACCTTCTGAGACTGGGCCAGCAAGCCGGCCCTCGCCAGATGCCGGTGCCATGTGCTTGAACTCCCCACCTCCTAAACTATGAGCCGAATAAGCCTTTATTCATTTTAAAAATTAAAAAAAATTAAATTAGCTTATGTGTTCATTTGTGTGTGTATGTGTGTGGTGAACACACACCACAGCACATGTGTGGGGGGTCAGAGAACAGCCTGTACCAGTTGGTTCTCCTCTTCCACCATGTGATTCCTGGGGTCAAGCTCAATCATTAGACTTGGTAAGCACTTTTACCCACCAAGCCCAAACCTTTATCTATTTATTTTTTATAAAATTACCATGTCTGTGACATTTGGGTATAGCAACAGAAAACAGACTAAGATACTTGGTTTTGATCTTTTTTCTCCTAAAAGTAACCAGTTCCCAAGACAGATTTATTTTATTTTATTTTATTTTATTTACAAGGTCTCTTGTAGCCCAGGCTGGCCTTGAACTCTCTATGCTGCTGAGGATGGTCTTGAGCTTCTGATTCTCCTGCCCCCACCTCCTAGGTGATGAGATTACAGGTGTCCTCCACCAGGAGCTCTCCATACCTCCTAATGACTCCATGCCTCTCCATACCCACAGAGGTCATGGCATTGCCCATGACTTTACTGAGCTAGAGTGTAAATCTAAGCTCCAAGACTTCAGTCACCATGTGTGTGTCATGGAGCTGTTGGCCGAGGTCAGTGTTTGTGAACATTACAACCTAAGGGTGATTTAGAGGGCCAGACTCAAGCCTGCATCCTAGAAAGTGTTTTACAGCTAACTCACTACAGAGGAAGCTTCCTTGAGATGGAAGTCTGTGATGTCTTTGACTCTGTGTGCACAAATGTTCCGGTACCCTAACTGCCACTGAGCAAAACCAACTCTTGCCGTCCTTGGAGACCAACATGCCAGCTAGCAGTGGCCAGGGGTCTCAAGCTGCTGTGGGTGTGAAGGAGCCCTTCCTGCTGCTTGGAATCTGAATGTCCCACATCTGCTTCTAATGATTCATTGTGTTGACTTGGTCATGTTTGGATTTGTAGACAATTCTTGTTATGGGATTGATTTATAGTGAACAGAAGTATAAATAAAATTAAATATATAGTTGGGAGAGAGGGAGAGGAAGGGAGGCAGAGAAGGAGAAGAGGGAGGGAGAAGGGCGGGGGGACTGCCGTCTCCTGGGAAATGCTCATATCCCACATACATTGCTCCCTTCTGAACAAAACCCTGCGTCCATTGCCTGTTGCCCGTTGTCCGTTGTCCATGAGAACCAAGCTCCCAGCAAGTGCAGGTGGGGATGAGAGTGTCTGGCATGCTGCTGCAGCTGGAGGGCCCAGAGAGAGGTGAGAAGGGCTTTTCTATACTTTGGATCTTTGGGGGGTGGAAGTTGTGGGGTGTTGGAACAGAGTCTTACTGTGTGGCCTAGACTGGCCATGCAGTTATTATTTCTCCTCTCCGGGAACGCTGAGATTATCAGCCTGTACCACCATGCCCAGGTTATAGTTCGGATACTCCTTAGTGGAGCATGTTCTGAAGGCTTCATTTCTACTGGGGTGTTACTGGGAAATGGAAGAATCGCTAGGAGGTATAGCCTAGTCAGAAGTTAGGACATTTGGGATGTGCCCTAGTTGGTTTGTGTGTGTGTGTGTGTGTGTGTGTGTGTGTGTGTGTGCACATGCATGCATGAGGTGTGTGTATCACAGCACACATGTGGAGGTCAGAGGATCTCCTCTGACAAGTGAAGGATCTCCACCTTGGGTGTCAGTCCTTGCCTCCTACCTCATTTGAGACAGCACACTTGGTTGTTTGATCCTGTGAACGTCAGGCTGGCCAGACTGCAAGCTTCTAGGATTCTCCTATCTCCACCTTCCATCTTGCTGTAGGAGCACTGGGCTTATAGACATATGCTACTGTGCCTGGTTCCGAGGATCTGAACTCAGGTCCTCAGACCTGCACAGCAATCTTCTTACTCATGGAGACATCTCCCAGCCCATGGGATACGCCCTTGAAGGGGATGGTGGGACCCCAGCCCTTCCTTTCTCTCTTTTCGGCTTCCTGGCTGCCATGAGGTGACAGCCTCCTCCTCCATGTATTCCTGCCATGATAACTATGCTGCCATGAGCTCAAGGAAACAAGACCAAGTGACCATGCACTAAAATCTCGGAATCTGCAAGCCAAAATAAGCATTTCCTCCTGGGAAGTTACTGCACGTATTCACCACAACATTAAAAAGCTAGCTAACCGTGTTCTAAAAGCAGTAGAGCAGTAGAGGACATGTTATCATGTGTCTTATACATGTGTATATATGGCAAGCACAAGCTATTAGTAACTTTCCCCATTTTTCTTTAAACTATTTTTTATTTTTAATTAATTGTGTGTATCTCTGGGTTTCTGTCTGTCTGTCTGTCTGAGGGTTTGTACCCATGAGTATGAGTGCTCTCAGAAGCCAGAAGAAGGCATCAGATCCCTCAGAGCTGGAGTTACAGGCTGCTGTGACCCACACACCGTGGGTACTAGGAACTGAACTTGGGTGGGTCCTACGCAAGGGTAGCATGTGCTCTTAATCACAGAGCCATCTCTTCAGCCCTCTTTTCTCATTTTATTCCAACAAAAGCAACTTAAGGAAGGGAGTGTTCTTGTGGTTCACGTGGGTACAGTTTATCATGGCGGGGAAGGCATTCCAGCAGGAGCCTGAGGCAGCGGTCACAGTATGTCCCCTGTCGGGAAGCAGAGGACGGAGAGAGGATGCTGCTCAGCTCACTTCCCTGTTTTTATTCAGTCTGGGAACCCAGCCTAGAGAGATGGTGCTGCCCGCATTCAGGATGGGGCTTTCCTCCTCAGTCAAGCCTTGCTAGACACATTCCTATAAACACATCCACAGGTGTGTTTCCATGGTGATTCTAAACGTCGGGTTGACAATGAAGATGAACATTTACATGCATGAATGTTCTTCACTGGCCTTGGTGTGTAGCTTAAAACCAAGATGAGCCCTGAGGTTTGTCCACGGCTGAGTGGCTACACAAACTGTGGTCTGTCCACACTACAGAGTCTTGCTCAGCAAGGAGATGAACGGGCTAATGATACATATAACTGCATGGATAAATTGCCAGCGAATTATACAGAGAGAAGGAAGAAGATCCCCCAAACTGCCCCCATCCCGTATAACTCCAGTTCTGTAAGTTTGAGAGGGTGACATTTTAGAAATGGAGAATATGTTGCTCTTTTCCAAGGGTCAGTGGAGGTGGGAGGGTTAGGGTCAGGGAAGAGAGTGTGGTAACAAAAAATGTCGCATTGGGGGCCAGTCATGGTGGCACAGGACTTTAATCTCAGCACTCAGGAGGCTGGGGCAGGTGGATCTCTGTGAGTTCAAGGCCAGCCTGGTCTACAGAGTTAGTTCCAGGCCAGCCAGGGATATATAAAGTGAAACCTTGTCACAAAAACAGAGAAACTTAAACAACATAAAGCCATCGCGAAAATCTTTGCGTGACAGAACCATCCTATGTCTTAAGTGGGGAGCCGCACATGTGAACCTACACACAAGCTATGATGCTTAGAACTGAACACATACTCGTATACACACACTACTGTGGTTGGCATGTGTGTGCACCCATTGAAACTTAACCACCACGGTGTTGGAATTAAAAGGTGGGGCTTTTCTGGGGCAATTCAGACCCTTCTCCCATGGGATTAGGTACTGTTGGAAATGAGTGTTAATCATCCACTTGACATAATCTGGGATGACCAGGGAGATAGGCCTCTGGGCATGCCTGTGGGGAATTACCTTGATTGCATTAATTGAGCTGGGAAGACCTGCCACTGTGGGTGGCGCCATTCCTCTGGCTGGGATCTTGGACTGCCTAAGCAGAGAAAGGGAGCTGAGCGACAGCCTTCATCCCTCTCTGCTCCCTGATTGTGGATGAGACACGACCAGATGCTTCAAGCTGTCTTGACGTCCCCACCATGATGGACCGCAGCCTGGAATCACGAGCCTGAAGAAACCACTTCTTCCTTAAGTTGCTTAGTCAGTGTTTTATCACAAGAGATAAGTAAGATAGGACCCTTTATAAAAGGGCTTGAGAGTATGAGTTCAGCTCTCCTGCTCTGCTGCCTGCCACCAGATGAGGACAAAGCATCAGGCACCATCTTGAAAGTAGAGGTCAGCCCCAACAATACCAATAATGCCCAGGCTTAGGCTTCCCGGCTTTTGTGCTAATGTCAGTGTCCTAGCTGTGAAAAAATGGTGTCCTGGGGGCCGGTGGGGGGGGGAGTATATGGAATCTCGCTGCTATATTGCTTATCTCAAGTATCTGTGAATCTAAAACTGTCTCCATTATTTTTTAAAGTGTATGTGTAGGGGGTAGCAGTAGGGAGCCAAAAACACTAGGAATCTGGAGTTTTATTTTAAGGGCTGTGGGCAACTGTTGAGGAATTTTCTCAGGCGTGACACGTGTCTTCATTTAGCATCTATTTTCTGTCCAACGTTAGGATAATATTATCCTGGCCTGACTTACGACTGTGACTGTGACATTTTAATTTAAAATACTACCACTCCCCCCCCCCCCCCCCCCCCCCCCCCCCGCTTTTTTTTTTTTTGTCCCTGTATACTTTCCCAGATTTTCTAGGAAAGCAGTTTCAGGCTCCATGCACAAGCTTGGATTCTTTCTGCAGCAGAAAGAACCAACTGGGAAGGGTTCTTCCCCTCGTTCCTTCCACAGACATTTTGTAAGCATCTGCGGGGAACCAGGCTCTGTGCCGGACACCAGAGATTGCAGAAGTAACAAGACAGTCCTTCCCACCTGTCAGAGGCTGCATTGTTAGTTCTGGGTGAAAAAACAAAACACAAGCTCCAGAAAGAAGTGGATCAACTTGAGCCTCATGTAGTCTCAAGTCTGGGGACAAAGGGACCAGAGTTAAGGCAGTGGCCTCATGGGGCCGGCAATGTCCCAGTTTCCACCATCTTTAATGTGTCTTCCATCTCCCATATGTGTCTTCAGACAGAGTCTCTCCTTAAAGGTCAGGCTAGCCAGGAACTCCCCATGTGGTCTTGGCTGGGCTTGAATTCATGGTAATCCTCCTGCCTTTGTCCCTCCGGTGCTGCTGTGATTACAGGTGTTAGCCACCATAACCAGCTACATGTTTCCATCCTTAAGCTTGCCATGTGAGCATCTTAGCTCATCACTATGAGTACATTAATATATTTTCTATTACTATAATGAAGTACTTGAGGATGGATATTTCTTTAAAACAGCATCGCACTATGTAGCCCCAAATAGCCTGGAATTAGCTACATAGACCAGGCTGGCCTTGAACTCACAGAGATCCACCTGCCTCTGCCTCCTTAGTGCTGGGAATAAAGGTGGGCACAACCATGCCTGGTAACTCCGTCTTGCTTAATATGACTTCCTAAAAAAATGGATATTATGATTCCATTTTCTAGGGGAGCTAATTGAGATGCAGGGTTTTGTTAAGTACCTTGCTTAAGATTCCAAGACTAATAAGAGTGGGGCTATGATTCAAAACCAGGGTTAGCTTAACTGATGGACTGCTTTACCATGGTTTCTGAAATTGAGGCTGATAGATACATTTGTAAGAATTTATGAGCTGCCTCCTGGGGAAACCTTTCAATTTAGCTTTTTTTTTTTTTTTTTTTGGTTGGTTGATTTTTTTGAGACAGGGTTTCTCTGTGTAGCTCTGGCTGTCCTGGAACTCACTTTGTAGTCCAGGCTGACCTCGAACTCGCAAAGATCCACCTGCCTCTACCTCCTGAGTGCTGGGATTAAAGGCGTGTGCCACCACTGCCCGGCTCAATTTATCATTTTTAAAGATTTATTTATGTTTATTTCGTATGTATTGGTATTTGTCTGTGCACCACATACACACAGTGCCCCTAGAGCCCAAAAGAAGGCACCAGGTCCCCTGGAACTGGAGTCACAGACAGTTGTAAGCCACCATGTGGGCGCTGGGACCCCAGGTCCTCTGGAAAAGCAGCCAGTATTCTTAATCACTGAATAATCTCCTCAGCCTCTCAGTTTAGCAGTTTTTACATTCATCTTTAAAGACTTGATATAGGTAAATACCAGAGGTAGACATAGTTTCTAGCTGATTTCAGGCCTGCCCTCTGCACTGGCACAGGGTGGGCAGTTAAAACGTGTTTTATTGTTATGGTGGGAGGGATTTTCGCACTCCAAAGCATGTGGTGTAGAGGTCAGAGGACAACCTTATGGAGTTCTCTTTCCACCTTTACATGGGTTCCAGGGACTCAAACTCAGGTCCTCACAAGGACTTTTACCCACTGACCATCCCAAGGACCCATGCTGAGCAATTAAAACTGCCCCAGCTAAATGACAAAGACCCTCGCTGGTTTCTTGTATGATGATATCCTGAAGACAGAAGGAGCCCTGAGGTCATGTTTACACAGGGATGCATAACATGTTCACAGGGGCCTGAATGGGAACGGGAGATGGAAGAGTGAAGTCGGTGAGGAGCCTGCAGTAATAAAAAATAAACATATCCAAAGCATGGTGGCGCACGCCTTCAATCCCAGCACTCAGAAGGCAGAGGCATGTCGATCTCTGTGAGTTTGAGGCCAGCCTGGTCTACATAGAGAGTTCTAGGACAGCCAGAGTTACATAGAGAGACCTTGTCTCAAACAAAAACAAACACCTCTTCCCTTCCCCAAAAAACTGAAACCCACAAGAGCCCAGCTCAATGACCCTCTCTTCACACGTCTACACAACAAGGCCACCTGCCATGTCTGATGGGCACTGAAGATGGGTAGCTTGTGTTTCACTTGTAAATATGTTTGTACTTTACGGGTGTTTAAAAACTGAAAGCCTCTAGGGGTTTCTCTTGGTTTTATGCTCTTCATATCTGAGATACAGGAAAACAAAAATAATATGTCAGGCTGGAGAAATGGCTCAGGTTCAGGTCTCAGATCCCAAATGGCGGCTCACAACTGTCTATAACTTTAGTCCCAGGGGACCCAAGGCCCTCTTCTTGCTCTGGATTTGGTTGCAAACCCTCCACTGAAGGTATTATATTTGGGAACAGTAAGTCCCCTATGTGCACCTCTTTCTTTGTAAGATTCTGCAACCGGAAGCAAGTAGTTTTGTTTTGTTTTGTTTAGTTTTGTTTGTTTTTCTCTTTCCTCCCAAGTTAAATGAAGATGTTGGGGAAACACCTCTGCTGAGGGTCCTGAATGATTTGCTCTTCCCTCACCTCTCTCTGATGTCATTTATTTATTTATTGTGAGACAGCTAGCCTCTAACTGGCTTTGTACCTGAGGATGACCTTGAACTCCTGAAGCTCCAGCCTCCACCCCACAAGTCCTCAAGTGCTGGGATTACGGGAGATTTGGGGGGCACAAATAGAGAGACAAGGGGGCCAGAAAACACCTTGAGGCACAGGGAGAGGCCCAGAGCTGGTCTACACAGTGTCCTCAGGTCTTGTGTGTGTTCTTATTCCTTTTATTTAATTAAAAATGTTTTTTATTTTTATCTCGGGTATATGTATGGGTGCTTTGCCTGCAGATATGACTTGTACCATGTGCATGCAGCACCCCTATAGACCTGAAGAGGGCGTCAGATCCCCAGAACTGGAGTTGCAGATGGCTGTGAGCCATCATATGGGTGCTGGGGATTGAACCCAGATCCTCCGCAAGAGCTCTTAACCGCTGGGCCATCTCTCCAGTCTCTATTTTAATTTTTTAATGGTTAAGCAGGAAAAGTTCCAGACACAGGTTAAAAGCAGATAGAACAGGACACACCCTCTCCCATCCTCCTAACACCATCCTCCCAATGCCTTTAGGGAGCTCTGAAGAGGACCAAGGTAGGCCAGCTTCTCTCTTCCCCACCTCCAGGTACTCGGCTCCTTAATTACTTGCAGCTTTTTTTTTTTTTTTTTCCTCAAGACAGGATTTCTCTGTGTAGCCCTGGCTGTCCTAGAACTCGCTCTGTAGACCAGGCTGGCCTTGAACTCACAGAAATCCACCTGCCTCTGTCTCCTGAGTGTTGGGATTAAAGGCTGGTGGCATTTATAACTATTTTTTAAAAATAAACTGGTAATTTATGAATTCTTGATTTTGAAACACATTTTCAGCAGTTATGTATGTACAAGCCAACCTTCACTTATTCAGTGGGCTGTGTAGGTAATATTCACTTATGGCTTTTTCCCCAATAATTTTTCTTGAGTTTCTTAGGCATTAAAAAATGTGGTAGCCAGGTGGTGGTGGTGGTGGTGGCGGTGGCGGTGGCGGTCTACAAAAGTGAGATCCAGGAAAGGCGCAAAGCTACACAGAGAAACCCTGTCTCGAAAAACCAAAAAAAAAAAAAAAAAAAAAAAAAAATAAAGAAAAACAGGATGTGGTAAAACCAGGCGGTGGTGGTGCACGCCTGTAATCCCAGCACTCGAGAGGCAAAGGCAAGTGGATTTCTGTGAGTTCGAGGTCAATGTGTTCTATAAAGCAAGTTCTAGGACAGCCAGGACTACACAGAGAAACCCTGTCTCAAAAAACCAAAAACCAAACCAAACCAAACCAGCAATGAAAATTACCATTCTAACTTGTTCTTGTTGATAAGAACGGGTCTTGCTGTGTCATCCAGGCTGGCATTTTCCTGCTTTAGTCTCCTAAACAGCCCAGACTACAGGTGTCTACCACCACACTCAGCTTTTAACTTAAAAAGGTCTTATTGCATACGTATTATATGGATATACATGTATATATGTAATATATATATCCTCCTAAAATTGCTTTTCATTTCATTTTTAGCATCACATATAAGGTACTTTGCCAAGTGCCTGAGTTTGTCATTTAATACCTGGATCCATGCAAAATGTTGCAGATCACTGTGCACTGTCAGGCTGAAGTACTGACCACAGGACATTAGAGTTTGGGCTCTAATTCTCCCATTCCTTACAGCATCCCCACCCTGTGTTTTCCACTCATCTGTTTACACCAACACACTGAAAACAGCCAGACTTCATAGGGTATTGGACGCTGCCAGAGTTAAGTTCGCTCCTGCTGATGTAAGGCAAGGAGTGAGATTAAGCCCCACCAAGGTCAAAGACTGGTCACATCCATGAGAGAAGCCGTTGGTCCCTATGATTTATCTACAGAGCGAGGCTCCGTCTAGCCAGTGATGGAAATTAAAGAGGCAGTTTTAGACCTCTGCCCCGACCCCAAACGAAAATCACTTAGCAGCCAAGGAGTGCCAACGTTGTCGCGGAGATCCAATGAGATAATGATATGTGGGGTCGCTTTGTCAGCCAGAGGCCGGTGTTTGAGATGTGCAGTCGTGTTACTTGTTATTCTTGCTCATGTGCTCCATCCGAGCAAGTTTCTCCCCTAGTCCTCTGTGTAAAGTGCCAGGCAGCCAAGTTCCAGTCAAGAGAGAACTGGGGAGATGGGACTTCGCCACACCCCTCTGCCTCTTCCTTAGTCCTTCCTGAGAAAGAAGTAACAAGCCAGAGCCCTCATTCTCTATTTGTGTATTTTGCACACATTCTTTATCAACTCTTTTTTTTTCTCCCAAGACAGGGTTTCTCTGTGTAGTTTTGGTGCCTGTCCTGGATCTCGCTCTGTAGACCAAACTGGGCTCGAACTCACAGAGATCTGCCTGGCTCTGCCTGCCGAGTGCTAGGATTAAAGGCGTGTGCCACTGCCACCCGGCTTTCTTTATTAACTCTTAAGACTTGATGAACTAAATAGAGTCTAAGTTTGAAAACATCATTGTGAGGCTGGAGAGATGTCTCAGAGAGTAAGGATGCTTGCAGTCAAGTCTGAGACCCAAGTACTATCCCGGGACCCACTTGAATGAAGGAGAGAACCAACTCTTGCAAATTGTCTTCTGATCTCCACACTTAGGTGCTTATACACACCATCAGAAAGTTTGGGAGCCTTCCTAGCACTGATCCACGATTTTCTTTTCAAGGTTTATTTTTATTTTTAAATTATGTGTATACATGCGTATATGCACATGTGAGTGAAGGTGCCTGAAGAGTACAGAAGAGGGTGCCAGTTATCCTAGAGCTGGAGTTACAGACAGTTGTGAGCCTCCAACTTGGGTGCTGGGAATAGAAGTGGGGTCCTCTAGAAGAGCAGCCAATTCCCATAACAGTTGAGCTATTTCTCTAGCCTCTTGTTGGGATCCTGATCCATGAATTTTTGTTGTTGTTGTTGTTTTGTTTTTTTGAGACAGGGTTTCTCCGTGTAGTTTTGGTGCCTGTCCTGGATCTCCCTCTGTAGACCAAGCTGGCCTCGAACTCACAGAGATCTGCCTGGCTCTGCCTCCCGGAGTACTGGGATTAAAGGTGCCACCACCACTTGGCTCTGATCCATTAATTTTAAAAGAGGAACTAGGAAACCCCAGGGTGGTCACACTTGGATCTTCTCATCCTGTGCCTGTGTGCCTCACATGGGGCCACAAGCCCCCAGGGAACTATTTTGCAAAACGAATGGCCTTTACCTCTATTGTTATTCATAGGGGTGACATTCTGGGGATGTCATATGACCCAGTAACAGAAGGGAAAACAGCTTGGTACTCAAAAAACAATTTTTTTTTCTTTTCAACGTTGAAGTAACCTACTGATTATTTTTATGGCATCTTGGAGCCCCCTGCTAGGGAAAGCCCTTGTGATATGGGTTGTCATTGTCTAATATGATTTCTGTGCTGTGATAAACACCTTGATCAAAAGTATCTCCAGGAGGAAAGGGTTCATTTCAGCTTACAGCTTGCAGGGAAGTTGGAGCACGGACCGAAGCAGATGCCATGGAGGAATGCTGCTTACTGGCTTGCTCCCCAAGGCTTGCTCAGCTTGTACCACCCAGGACCACCTGCCCAGGGTGTCCCCACCCACAGTGGGCTGGGCCCTCCCACATCAATACTAAGAAAATGCCCCCAAAGGTTTGTAAAACGGAGGCAGCATTTTTTCTCAATGGAGGTTCCTTTTTCTCAAATGACTCTAGCTTGTGTCAAATGAACAAAAAACTAACCAAGACTGTGGTGTGGTGTGGTGTGGTGTGGTGTGGTGTGGTGTGGTGTGTGTGTGGGGTGTGGGGTGTGGGGTGTGGAAGCTTTCTAGAGACAAAGGTTCGAGGACAGCCAGAAGGCATGCAGGTGGAGCTGTGGTAAAACCAGCCAGAAGTCCAGCCTCTGCCTGTTTTATGAAGTTAGCGACTGGTTATGCTAAGCAAATGTTTTTCTTAATTGT
>CABHPH010131057.1:0-40742 GCA_902168325.1 Peromyscus nudipes | reverse complement strand
AGAAGTATAGTCTGGTGTTTTAGCACACACCTTTAACCCCGGCACTTGGGAGGCAGAGGCAGGAGGATCTCTGAGTTCAAGACGAGCATGGTTTACAAATCCAGTTCCAGGACAGCCAGGGTTAACAGAGAAACCTTGTCTCAAAAACAGAGGGGAGGGGTAGGAATCACTTCCCAGACATCTAAGCCTTCTTGGTGCTGTTTGCTCTGGAGGATAAAAATGCTTCATTAAGGAGAAAGCAATCTCATAGCATGCACACTCGCGAGCACACACACACACACACACACACACACACACACACAGCTCCAAATAGTTTCACTTCAATTCCTTATTTGGCTTCTTGGCTTCACCAACAATCATCACAAAAACTGTAACAGGACAAGCATCCCAGCTTGCTTTCTCTCTCCCCACAAAGAAAGCATCCCTCCTGAACCAGAGGGGAAGGCTGTGCCTTGGTGGGCAGTGAACAGGGTATTTGCCGTGACCCAGAGACAGCTCAAGGGTGTTCCCAAAGGTTTGGTCTGCAACATAACAACGTGGTCGGATGCTTGTTATCCCAGCACCATCCAAGGCTGAGGAAGCAGGATTGGAAGTTCAAGGTGAGCCTGGGCTGCAGAGTGAGACCCTGTCTCCATAAAGAGGGTGGGAGCAGCGGGAGGTATTAGGTCATCCAGGATGCTGCCATTAGAAGAGATTAATGTGGTTTTCAAGTAATGTTGTTCCTGAGAGAAAAAGTTAGGGACGGTCAAGAGGTGACCTCTGAATTGCATACGCTCTGACCATGAGGCCACCTGCCGTTCTGTGATAGCCTGGAGGCTCTCACCAGAGCTGGGGATAGACGCTGGTGCTGTGCTCTTGGAAACCTCAAACTGTGAGCTAGAGAGACCCTCTTTTCCTTATAGAGCATCCAGCCTCGGGTTATTTTGTAACAGCAGTGAACTAAAGGACCCTCAGCTCGGGCTATTTAGGGATTGCAAATGGCTCCTAGATTTTGTTTTGAAAATAATTTAGGAATTATATACAAGAAGTATTTATGGCATGAAACAAGCCGGCCCCTTTAAATTAGGAGAAGGAGAGAAGCTACTAGAAGATGAGAACTTAAATAAGTCACCACATGAATATATCATCATCTGCCATATGGGCCATAAAATGGTGGGGAGCCCATGAAGGGCTGGGATGAAGGCAAGGATAGGAACTCCACTAGAGTCAAAATTACATTTTTAATAAAGTGTCGCTCACTTATTTATTTATTTATTTATTTATTTATTTATTTATTTATTTATTTGTGTGGGGGGGGTATGTGTGATATGGCAAGCACACGGAGGTCACAGGACAACCTTGTAGAGTGACTTCCCTTCTTCCACCTTTATGTGGGTTCTAGAGACCAAACTCAGGCTACCAGACTTACCCACTGATTCATCTCACTGGCCCCCAAACTACGTATTTTAATCACAAGACTTTATAAGTTATTTTCCTACAAGCCAGAACTTAATTCTTTACAACCCCAGCACCTTAACTTCCTCGAACCTTTTGCCAGCCCTGGTTCCCTCTTCACCAGGAATACAGACCTCAGAATGGTGTGTTCCTGCATCCTGGCCGCAGGAGCCAGCTCTTCTCAGCACCAAGGCTGGGGACAGCAGCTCTCTCAAGTGGCCTATGCAGTGTACTCCTACTTGAGAGACCTCTGTTTCCAGTCTACAAATGCAGGCCACTTCCTCTCTAAACCCACAGGAGAAAGCCCAGAGAATGATTCCTCAGATGCAAACGATGTTTCCTGGATGTGGAAAACCCATTTCCTGGCCTGTATGTGGGCTGTGGGCCCCCTGTGTGGGCTGACAGCCAGTCCACTGATGCACAAGCGTCTCCTGTCTGTGTACATGCACATAAATGTGTGTGTGTGTGTGTGTGTGCATGTGTGTGTATGTGTGTGTGTGTGTTGTGAGTGTCTATCGTGTATATGAATGCCCCTGTCACCCCCAGTCACATCTTGTCCCTGCACCGCCTTATTCTTAACTCTCTGGGAATCACTCAGCCAATTTAAACCCTCACAGCAAAGGATTTGGAACCAAAATCAAGTCCCGTTCCTCTGATGCCGTGCCTTCTAGTGGGAACCAGGGAAAGTGTGCCAAACAAACAAAGACTCAGGAACACCACTTTATAGGAGGAACCCACCCCCTCCACATGTAGTACCTGGCCTCCTCAAAGAGCAAGCTTCATATATGTTTTGTGTGTGGGGGTGGGGGGGGAGTGGAAACCAAAAACAAACAGACAAGCCCTCCATTGTTCAGAGTGCCTTATCCAGAGACTTCAGTCCTTAAGTCTGAGCCGCTTAAGAGCGGGGTTCTCGGAGCCCAAAGTCTAGGGATTCTTAGCTTGCTGGGCGGCTGATTAATTCAATCCACTCCAATGGCTGATCGGTTGCTCTCCCTGCCACAGCAGCTAGCAAGCCAAATGACTCAGGAGCTCATTCCCACAGTGCCAATGCCTCCCTGTGCTAGGGAAAGAAAATATCCCTTCTCGGTTCCCCCAGAGCAGCCGTCAGCTCCTCTGGACAGGGCTGTGGAACAGATAGGAAAAGTCAGCATCGAGAGACCCAAGGTCGTCAGTCCAATCCTATGGTTTCACAGAGAATGGGGCTGGAGGAGGAGGGAGGCACAAGCCCACAGCTAGTCTCTGGACCACTCTTAGTCCCCCATAAGCTTAGAGTCAGGTCTGGGGCCAGTTCTTGGGTTAGTGCCCATGTGCACATCGCTCCCACCATAAGCAGCACTCAGGGCGGGAGAGAGGAGGAGGCTCTAATGGTTAAGAGGGCTGCCTGGGGCGATGCTCAAACACGCTCATCCTGCAGAGGTCTGTGATCTTTGCTGACTAACTTGACCCCTCTGTGCCTCACTTTCTTCTTCTGTAAAGGGAGACACTACTAAGGCCAACTCTGAAGGACTGGACTGGTTTGTTTCCCCCCATGCAATGGATTTGGATCATATTCTTTCCCCTCTCCAAGCCCTCCCAGATCCTCCCCACCTCCCTATCCACCCAACTTCATGTTCTTGCTCTCTCGGACAAAGACAAAAAAGACAAACAAAACAAAACAAAACAAAAACCCAAAACCCACCAAGCCATAATAACAACAAAAAGCACATAAAAACCCATGGACTCTGTCTTTGGTTTTGTTTTTACATAGGACTAATGGGGGAATCTGAATAAAGAACAGGCATTTGTTCACAGGAATATCAGTAATGGTTTGTTAATTGTAACAAATGGACCACACTCAGGTAAAATGCTCATGAGAAAGAGAAGCAGGTTGGGATAGATGGGAACTCTTTGAACTATCTTTGCAATTCATCTGTAAATCTGGAACTTTTAAAATAAGAAATTTCCCTGGGTGTGGTGGTGCACACCTTTGATCTCAGCACTTGGGAGGCAGAGGCAGGTGGATCTCTGTGAGTTCAAGGCCAGCCTGGCCTACAGAGCGAGTTCCAGGACAGCCAGGGCTACACAGTGAGATTTATCTAAAAATAAATAAGTAAACAAACAAGAGGTTTATTTGAAAAAGTAAGTTAGCCGGGCGTTGGTGGCACACGCCTTTAATCCCAGCACTCGGGAGGCAGAGCCAGGCGGATCTCTGTGAGTTCGAGGCCAGCCTGGTCTACAGAGTGAGATCCAGGACAGGCACCAAAGCTACACAGAGAAACCCTGTCTTGAAAACCAAAACCAAAACAAAACAACAACAACAATATAATACTAAAGCAGTCCTTGTCATGTGGTTCTGAGTCTTGTTCCTGGGGATCTGGAAAAATCCAGAAAGCATGAAGCTCTAAGTCAGCCATCATCAAAGCCCCTGATGTTCAAGTCAGTGACAGCTTCCAACTACAAATACCACTAGACAGTAGGTTTGGTCTGCATTGAGACATCACAGAGAGACTGTCAAACCTGCAGTCAGGCACTGTGATTTGCTTGTCTGTGGACCTGAGCTCTGCCCTTCACCTTTCTGCACCTCCTTTTCCTTTCTACTATGATGTGCCACCCACCCCCAAGGTTTCTGTGTTGGGAATTTGATCCCCAGAATGGTGATGTTAAGAGGTCCATTTCCTATCTCCTGTGTTCCGCCTCTCTTGCATGTTGTTGCCATGATGCCCTCAATTCACCATAATGGAACGCTGCCAGGAAGCCCTCACCAGAGCTGGCACTGTGCTATTTTGTATGTTCAGCTTCCAAAACCATGAAGTAAGTAAACCTCATTACTTTATAGTATGCCTAGTCTCAGGTATTTTGCTATAGTGATGGAAAACAATACACTTGTAGACTGATGCTTCCAGCCTAGGGCATAGATGTATTGTAATCTGAAGTGAGGGATGCAGGAGGCAGTCTCAGAGGTAGCCTTTGATAACCCTGTATGCTGGTACTATGTTCTTATGTGTAATCTTACCCTTGGGGTGTGAGCGGTTGAGATGTCATGTTTAAGGTTTGGATGGAAGAAGACAGGCCTCCATCTTGGAGTGGTTGTCCCAGGAAAGCTAGCCATTATGTTGTAAGGGAGCACTGTGAAGAGGCTTATGGGAATAAGCTTGGAAACAGATCTTCTGAGGCTTGCCAACAACGCATAGATGCTCTGGGAAGCAATGCCTTCAGCCCAGAGGACTGAGGTCCCAGGTGACAAGTGTCCATACTGAGCACCCAGCTGAGTTGCACCTGCATTCTGGGAGTGTGAGAGCGGGAAGGTTTAAGTCACTATACTTTGAGGTAATTTTTATTCAGTAATATATAACAGATTGTGAAAATATCTATTGAAAACCTAAGAAAATTGGGAAAGCCAGAAACAAAAGAAAAGAAACGAAACCCTGGCCTCTGAGATTCCACAGAAAGCCCTCACATAGCCACATCCTGTGACATCTCTGCTTCTCCCTGCCTCTTCCTTCTTCGAACTCCCTCAACACCTGGAGGTAGATGAATTTGGTGACGACATTGTCTCCCCTCTCTGGAAAGACTTCGGCAGCCCTGGGGTCTGGGGACACTTGGATGGGGCAGCCCAGCTCCCTCCTGGCTCTTGCCAGAATAGGCAGCCTGCTTCAGATCAAGGCAGCCTTCAGGCCTTGCTTCCTGAGGGGCTTCTTTCTATTCCCGGGATGTTTGCTGTATCAACAGCGTCTACATCGGCAAGGCACCTTCACTCTTCCTTCTGAAGCCGACATCAGGACAGGAAGAACTCCTTGTAACTGGACTTCAAACCTTGGTGTTGAGAACGGGCAAACAAATACACTCTGCTCACAGTCCAAGTCTGGCTTGTGTGTCCCCTCCAGGACAGACATCCTACCCCACACCCACTAGACCCTGTCAAGGGACTGGGGTAAGGGCAAGAAGAGAATCAAACCATGGCTACCGCTTAGCATCTGCAACCCCACTCAGTCCTGGACAAAGGGATGGAGTGAACGTATCTGTCCAGACAAGACGGACCCTACAGAAACTACAACACTGTTCTCTACAATCATTTGACCCCAACGTAGAATGTTCCACTCAGTTTCTTTCTCTGTTCCTTCCTCCTAGCCTGACCCTCCCCCCTCCCCCAACACACACACACACACACACACACACACACACACACACACACACACACACACACACACATACACTTACTTCTCTGCCCTCACTGAGCTGTTCCTTTGCCCTGGAGGGTCTCCCAACTTCCCTGTTCCAAATAGTTGGAACTCCTGCTTCTCCTGACTTCATCACCCCATACAGACAGCCCGGCTGTGTGGAAAAGGATTTCTGTAATTGTTCCTGGGAGGGGCAGGCAAGGGATGGAGAGCTCCTGGAGTGCAGTGTAGCTGGGAAGAGCTGGGAAGAGCATCTACAGTAGCAACAGTTCTCTGGGAAGGGTTTCCAGTGTGACTGATGCAGAAATGAGAGCCCGGAAGACAGACAGCAGGAGTCAGGCTGTACTGCGACGGCCTTGGAGCCACAGACTGAGCTACTGCTGAGCCCCACAGCCCGAGAGGACGGCTGAGAGGATGCTTCCGCCATCTGTGTTCCTCCAGGACCCTTCTTCACAGATGCAGTATGGATTCCTAAGGCTAGAAGTCACGGACAGGAGAATGGAGCCTGCTCACTCTCAGCCATTTGGGTTGGGAGGGAGGGTTTTCCCTGTAGCCATTGCCCTGCCTGCCCCGGTCCCTCCCATGGTGCTGTTAGAAGCCATAACCCCTGCCTTCTGATCGCTGCCTGCGCATGTGCATGCGTGCATGCATGCGCTAGGTTGCAGAGCATCCAGGTGGTTGCAAATAGCATGGCTGAAGTTCTGGTTCTATCCTAGACACCAACACCTAGATTCCCCCCAGAATAAGGAAGTGTGGGATGGTGAGATGGTGCAGCAGATAGAGCTGCTTGCCGCCAAGCCTGACAACCTGAGTTTGAGTCATGGGACCCACACAGTGAAAGGGGAAGACCAGCTCCTGCAGCTGTTCTCTGATCTCCACATGTGCCCCATCATGGGAGGATGCACATGCTCATACACAAACACACACACACACACACACACACACACGCACACGCACACGCACACGCACACACACACACACACACACACACACGCACACATTTAATTTTAAAAGGAACTGGGCAAGGGACAGGTCCCAGAACCCTCAGACTTCCACGGAGAGCTCCAGACTTCCAGGGATTAGGAGACCCTGGGGTTCGGTGTTGGAGGCTCAGGCGGCCAGGAAAAGAGCTATTTGAGCTCTTTGACATGCCCCCTTTAATCTGGCTGTTTCAGACTGTGCGCTGGAGTCTTGTTCACACCAGTGCCCGCGGGGAGCAAGCTCCCACTGTCTGCGGACCGGTCCTCCCAGCCTGCTAACCTAGATGGAGAGGGGAGGGTGTAAGAGAGGGGTGGGCATCTAAAACTGTTCCAAATACCCCCAGACAACGACCCCCAGGGGGCATAAACCCGAGAGCTTGCTTGGGGCCCTGCGCTCAACTCTCAGCTGAGACCTGGCATGGCTGAGGTTTACGAGGTTTCTCTGAGGGCAGAAGGAAAGAATTCAGAATCCAGTTAGTTGTCAACAACGCCTGCCCCTCAAACTTCCCCACACCTCCTTCACCACAGTCAGGCCTAAACCCTGTGCCTGGAACTCAAGGCAGTCTGCAGTTTGCCCGCCATCCCCCTGTGCCTTGGCCCAGCCACAAGCCCTCGTCCCGTCTACTAAAGACAAGATGTGTCCTTCCACTCTGCCCTCCTTACGGGGATACATCTGAGCCTCCAAGGGCTTGGGTTCCAGTCCGTTCTCTGGTCTATTCACTTCAGCCCACACCAACCTCTGCCTTCTTTTCAGTCCCTCCAGCAGCCTAGCCTGCACCCCACCGCGCAGCATGCCTGGAGCAGCTTACGCTGTTCAGTGGGCACGTTTTTAAGTCCTGTCAACCAGAACATTTGGCATTTCAGACAGCCACAAAAGTGTCAGGAGGTCCCATATCGCGAGTTCTCGGTGCTTGGAGAGCTGGGACCACACTGGAATCATTTCGTGTTCTGGTTCAGGGAGAGCTCAGAAAATTCCAGTAACTCTTCTTTCTAAGTAGTTATCCCTTTACAACTTCCAGGTAGGATTGTTCTTCCATTCCGACACGTAGATGTGCTTTGTGGCTCCTTGGACGCATGGATAGGTTCTAAAGACCAGTCAGTAGTCAATGCCGTCTCATTAGCTGGTGAAGGAGGAACCTTACCCAGGGCCAGAGACTGGATGAGATGATTTGCCTCCATCAGACACTGTCCCCACAGGGGTACATGCCCCTTCTCTGTGGTTCCCTCTCTTGCCTGTCCCACATCATCAAGCTTTAGCAAGCTGGCTCCCATTGCTGCCTGGCCAAGCCCAGCCAGCCAGCCAGGGGATTAGCCCTCCCTGGCAGCTCAACAGCACACTTTGTTTATGACACTGGTTTTCTAGCCACTGAGGGCTAGGGTGTGCTGCACATTCCTATAGACAGGGAGGAGCCATTCATAAAGATGTTTCTTCTCAATTCATGTTGGCCGCACCCTTGGGGGTAAGCACATGGTTCCAACTAGTCTCTCCCCATTCTCACAGCCCTGGAGCTGGCTTCAGATTTGGAAGGAAAGGTAGAGGTAAGGACTGATCCCATGGCACCCAATACCTCTCCTGCTTCTCAGGGGACATCGGTGACCTGAGTCTGTCAGTGACTGCCAGGGCAGAGGTGGCCTGAGGCAGGCTGGCCTATGATACACCTGTGAGAAATGACTCCCGATGCAAGATGCTGGCAAGCTCCTCGAGGCATTTCTCGGCCTCTGTACGTTCAGCCCCTCAGACTCTTGTCTTCACTGTCTCTGCCCTCTGCTGTTTGCTCGCACTCACAGCAGACCTCACTCTCATTGTTGAGAGAAAGCAAAGAACAACGCTCACACACACCACTCTTCGTATATGCGCAATTCCCTTGGGGCCTCAGATGTGCCTTCCCAGGAGATAGGTTAAAATTAGCCCGCCCTCCCGCATTTTATGGACAAGGTTACAGAAGTCTAGGAAACAACGTGACTTTCTTACATTAGTAAACAAGGCATAAACCGTACTTGGTGGGGCAGGCCTACAATCCCAGCCACTTGGGAAGCTGAGGCAGAAGGATTCCAAGATCAAGACTAGATTACATTACATAGTGAGTTCAAGGCCATCCTAGGCAACTTAGTGAGATCCTGTCTCGAAAACAAAAACTAAAAAGAGGACTGGATATATCTGGGTAGTAGAGCACTTTCCCAGCATGCACGGGGTACTAGGTACTGGAAAGGTGGGGAGGGGAAGGAGAACAAGGCATCAGGTTATACGGGATTTTGAGTGGGATTCAGATTTTCAGACATTTTGGTAAGAGTTTGGTGTGTGCATGTGTACATGTATGTGTGTGTATATATATATATATATATATATATATATATATATAAATGTTTGCGTGTGTGTGTGTGTGTGTGTGTGTGTGTGTGTGTGTGTGTGTGTGTACATGTATGTCTAGGAACCAAAACCAGACCCTCAAATGTGTTAAACATACACTCTTCCCTTGAGCTGTAACTCCAGCCCTTTGTCCTTTATTTATTTTATTTTATTTTATTTTATTTTATTTTATTTTATTTTATTTTATTTTATTTTATTTTTTTGGTTTTTCGAGACAGGGTTTCTCTGTGTAGTTTTGGCACCTTTCCTGGAACTCACTCTGTAGCCCAGGCTGGCCTCGAACTCACAGAGATCCTCCTGGCTCTGCCTCCCGAGTGCTGGGATTAAAGGTGTGCGCCACCACCGCCCGGCCCTTTGTCCTTTAAAGTAATACTTTACCTAAACTCTCTGACCACCCACCCTGAAATTCTCTTGTCATAAGTGTTTGCCTGGCGTAGAGAGGGGAGCCGACACTAATTCTATTGAACTGGTAGAATCCATATTTTCACCACTTGCCTCGGGGTCAAGACCACAGTTACCTCAGCTGCACAGACACGCCTCAGCTACAGCAGGCCTATGAGGGTTTATACTCAGAGTGAGCACGTATGTGCTGTGCGTCTCCCTAGTGTCCTGCCCTAGGACAACCGTGTGTATTAAAGTATTTAACTACATCACCTTTGTGCTCTGACCCAGTAATCTCAGCTCTAAGGATTTATTATAAAGCAAGAGCAATGAATACAGAAAGATTTATACACAAGGTTTTCCACGTAGCATTATTTAAACTAATAAAATATTTTGGGGCAACTTATAAATAGCATACCCTTGGGAATTTATTAAATACATTTTGGTACCTTTAAATGATGGGACATTAGTTGTTAAATCACGTTCCTTATGAACAATTAGTTCCACGAGTAAATGTCACCTTGTGATATGAGATGAAAATATAAAATAAGAACGTCAAGATCTAGCAGAAAGAACAAATAGGTGTGGGGAATGATCTAGAAAGAAAGTAACAAAGGATTGAAGAGGCTTGTCTCAGTTAGGGTATCTATTGCTGTGAAGAGACACCATGACCACGGCAACTCTTATAAGGAAAACATTTAATTGGAGCTGGCTTACAGTTCAGAGGTTCAGTCCATTATTATCATGGTGGGACACGGCAGTGTGCAGGCAGACATGGTGCTGGAGAGGTAGCTGCTACATATCGATATGCAGACAACAGGAAGTAGACTGTCACACTGAGTGAAACTTGAGCAGAAGAGACTTCAAAGCCTGCCCCCAAAATGACACACTTCCCCCAACAAGGCCACACCTACTTCAACAAGGCCACACCTCCTAATAGTGCCACTCCCTTTGGGGGTCATTTTCATTCAAACCACCAAAAGGCTGTACTTAGACATGGTGAAATTATGAGTGATTTTTTCCCCTTTTTTCCTATTTCCTACAAGGGAGACCTCATCTCAAGACAAAACAAAACAAGAAAATGCAATACATGCTAATTTTTGTGAAATTAATTCTCATTTCTCTCAATAGCCACTGTTGGTATTTAGGGAAAGTTTATTTTATAGATGATACAATAAGCACAAAGAAGCTAAGTGACAAGCAAAGTCATAAAGTGATTTAGGGTCGATGGCATCAGGACAGAGAGCCAGGTATTCGGAGACCCAGCCTATAAGGCTCCCTGCCTTTCATGCAGTCTTCACAGATAACAGTTTCTTCTTAGTCCTGATCCCTCTACCCTGGCCACTTGGACCAGACATGGTAGCTGTGCTCCCACCTCATGTTCTTGGGGTACACCACACTGACCCCAACCTCACACATCTGGAGGAGCAGATGTGGAGCCAGGTGATGAGAAGCATGCACAAGGCAGAAAATATTTCATTTCAGCCTCCAGAGTGCTCCTGAGAGGGCTGGGCCATTGGAAGAGGCCCATTCAGTAGGTGTTAGCCAGGCCTTCACTTTAGGGCTTTGACTTCCTGGAGGAGAAGCCCAGCCTTCATTGGCCTCATAGCAGAAGTAGCTCCCCTTTCCCTCAGAACCCAAAGGACCAACAAATGAAAACTTCAGAGGCAGTGATTCAGAAGTTTTGGGGATGACTACACTTCCCAGAATGTGAGGACAGCTTTGGATCCTCCCCAGGAAGCTGCCTTCAGGCTTCTACCCACCTCCCTCCCACAGTGCAGAATTCCAGAGGTTTTCAGGTCTTCAGAGGCAGGGTTAGAGCTCCGCGGACCCCTCTCCCAGGCCACAGGAAAGCAAATCTCTCCTGAAGAGTCCTGTGTAGAGTGGGTTGTTCTTTTGTCCTTTCAGGTCTGAGCCTCGGTGATCCCTAAGTAACTCCTTTCTGCGAGGTGACTCAGGACCATTATCCTTCTACTTCTGATGACCCATTGGGAGGAGAAGGGAAGTGACTTTCATGGAGTCATATCATGAGTCAGTGTACAAGCCAAGACTGGAACATGGCATTTGGGGCTCCTGGCACTATATTTAAGTTACTGGCAAAAGCGGCTTCTCACCGCAGGGACTAGACCCAGGCAGGATAAAGACATAGGCGATGGCTGACCCCAGATCCAGGATTAGCAGAGAGAATATGGAATCCAGAGTTTTGTCACTGGTGTGCACCCTCTCCTTGAAAACGTAAAAGCAAAAGAATCGCTTATCCTTATACTACACAAGAAGAAACCAACACCATGGGAGGGAACTAAGGATAAAGAGTTTGAACATTTGGCTGCAGGTCAGCATTCTTCCTGAGCTAGGTGAAGCCTCCCATGGTCTGCCTGTAGGGTATACAAGACATCGCCCTACCCCTGGAACGTTGCATTGGAGGGAAACTGTTGTGGCCTAGGTTGAGCCATGCCATGAACAGATGGTAGACTTCTCCATTAAAACATTCTACATACAGTCCTTAGGACCTGTCACAGGCCTGAGGCCATTTCAGTTCCACAGCTAAGAGAAGCCCTGGGTAGCCACACTAGGAGGAGTTCTGGAGGAGCCCAAATTCTGTACTGCAGTCCCCAGAACTTCCTGCGGTGGTGGAAATGTCCTATAAGGGTTGTTCGGAAGGATCTGAAATGCAATAACTAAGAAATTGTTCAACTTTTTTTTAAAAAAATGTTTTAATTTACTTATTTTATGAGAATTAGTATTTTTGCCTGCATGTATGTCTGTGGAAGGGTGTCAGGTTCCCTGGAACTGGAGTTACAGACAGTTGTGAGCTGCCATGTGGGTGCTGGGAATTGAACCTGGGTCCTCTGGAAGAGCAATCAGTGCTCTTAACCACTAAGCCATCTCTCCAGCCTGAAACTGTTCAACTTTATATAAATTTTATTATACTTTTATTTGTGTGTGTGTGTAGTGTGTAGGTTCCATGATGTGCATGTAGACATCAGAGGACAACTTGGGGGAGTCAGTTCTGTCCTTACACCACATGGGTCCTGTAGATCAAACACAGGACCATCAGGCTTAGCAGCAAGCTGCTCTACCCACTGAGCCATCTTGACAGCCCCTAATTTTACTTGTTTTTGATGAACTGAATGTTTCCCACCTGAGGCTAGTGGCTGTTCTATCAGAGGCTCTGTGAAGACATAAGCTTTAGCGATCACTTAACGATGGATGGATAAAGAAACCATGGAACAGCTGGATCACGGGCTAGTATTTGGTGCTAAAATGACATAAATCAGAGGCAGGAAGATCACTAAAAGTTCAAGACTATTCTGGTCTACCTTGTGAGTTCCAGGCCACCAAGAGCTACATAGCATGACTGTCAAAAAAAAAAAAAAATCAAAACAAGAAAATCAACAACAAAAAACCCATCAAGCAAAGAAACATGGAAAACACAAACACCCATTAATTATTAAGTAAAAGGCTGATCTGGAAAGGTTACATACTAAAATTCCAACTGTATGGCAGCCTGGAAAAGGCAAACTACAGAGACAGGGATTGGAGGATGGATGAGCAGCAGGGTACCGATGCCTTTCAGGGCAGTGCAAACGCTCTGATGACTTTAACACCGGACATAAGTGCTGGACTTGATCTGTAGACTGTAAAACACAGCGTGAGCCTGGATGTGAACTATGGGTTTGGGATGATGTTGAGTCAGTGTGCGGTCCTCTTGTGTAATAAACGCTCCACAGTGGTGGTGTGGTGGGGGCGTTGAAAAGGGGAACGTCTACACGTGGGGGATATAGGCAAGGTCTCCACACCTCCCTCTTAATTTAGCTGTGAACCCGAACCTTCTCTTAAACACACACACACACACACAAAGTCAAACAAAATAAAATAAAACCCAAACTCATACCACAAAAAAGGAGAGAAATTAATTCAAGCAGCATGAAGATTAAGCTGCAGGAATGTTCATTTTAGACCTTTTTATGGAGCAAAAAATATTGTAAACAATCTGGATATACAATTGGAGCATATTGTTAAATAAATTCTGGCAGCTTCACAAAATAGAACATTTCTTACCTCCCACATCTAAGTGATCAGAACAAATCTCTGCTGCCTCCAGCATACATTCTGATTCTGTCCATTACTCTTATCTCAGCTGCCACCCTCTGGGTGTGAGGCACCACCCCCTTCCCCACGGATTACTGAACAACCTCCTGACTGCTCAACCTGCTTCGCTTTTTACACCTTCCCTCCATTTTCCCCAGAGCAGCCAGAACTGTCTACTTAGCTGGCTGGCAGGGCTGGCTAGCTCTTTGTTTTGAACGTGTTAAACACCCACAAACTCACCACCTACAGGAAGGGCTAGCTCTCTACCATCAGCTACCCCTAACCCTTTAGCCTCTCCAACATCTCACTTCTTCCCGGGGCAAGCAGCCATCATCCCGAACACTCACTTCCTCTGAATGCAGTTATTGCATCTATACAAACTCCTAAGTGTTCCTATTTTATTTATATAAGTAGATTGAATTTCATAAAAGTACGATGTGGCATGGAATATTTTTGCACTCAGTATTTACTAAGATGCATGGATGTTGTTGCATAAAACTGTACTTCATTTAAAGTGCCAAAATATCCTGGGGACTGGAGACATGGCTCAGTGGTTAGTTAAGAGCACCAACTGCTCTTCCAGAGGACCTGGGTTCAATTCCCAACACCCACATGGCAGCTCACAACTGTCTGTAGCTCCAGTTTAAGGGGATCCAATACCCTCACACAGACATACCCACAGGCAAAACACTCTCATACCAATGCACATAAAATAAAAGTAAATAAAGGAACTGCCATACTATCTCATTGTCCTTGTTACATTCCATGACATAATACACATTGTATTGCACATCTAGTCCAGCCAGCGGCTCTCATGTACAGTTTGGGGCACTTGTTGTGTGTGCTCCTTATCATACCGGAATGTGTTTTCCAGATCGCTCCTAGATTTTCCTTCTCCCAGCAGCTTTGAAGAGTTCCACGTTCCCTTCAATGCTTCCTATTATTAAGCTGTTTCCAGTTCTGCCACTCAAACAGGTGCTGAAAATCCTGTAGCTGTGGTCTTGTTCTCTAGTAATGTGGTGCTGAAATCACTTGATATTTCATTATTTTTGTTTTTAAAAAAAGGCTTTTTATTTTATTTTATTTCATTTCATTTGGGTGGGCATATTGAAGGCCAGTGGACAGCTTTCGGGGTTCTGCTTTGTGGGTCCCAGGGATTGAACTCAGGTCAGTGGGTTTGGTGGTAGGCACCTTTACCCACTCCGTCACTCCACTGGCCCTACATTTTATTTTATTTATTTATTTTTTATGTCAAATGTTTCCTGTTTTCTGAGAGGCTCAACATGTCATTTGCTTGCTTTTTTTTTCAGTTGGTTTGTTCATGCTTTTCTTAGTAATTTGTCAAAGTTGTTTCTAAAGTATTCTTTTTATTGACAGATTTTTTGATACAATATATTCCAATTATATACCCTTCCCCATCTCCTCCCTCTCCTCTCATCCAGACCCACCTCTTTCTGTCTCTCCTTAGAAAACAAAAAGGCATCTGAAGAATAATAATAAATTAGATAAAACAAAAACAAACAAGTCAAAACAAACGGAAGAAAAAGAGTCAAAGAAAAATCAGGTGAAATATAGAGATGCAGAGACACACATATCACACACAGGAGTCCATAAAATCACCAAACTGGAAGTCCTAATACGGTCTTCATACAGTTTTTTTTTTTTGCTGGTGGTGTGTTGCAAAGCTTTTTTCCTAGTCATTTTACTTTCTTTTCCTCCCTCCCTCCCTCCCTCCCTCCCTCACTCACTCACTCACTCACTCACTCACTCTTTCTTTCTTTCTTTCTTTCTTTCTTTCTTTCTTTCTTCCTTTCTTTTTCTTGTGTTTTGAGACAGGGTCTCTCTACGTGGCCCGAGTGCTGGGATTAAAGGCATGTGCCTCCACACCCCGCTCCTTTGTACTTTCTTGAAGGTATCTTTTGATTTATAAAAGTTCTTACTATTAACGTGGCCCAGCTTGTCAGGTTTTTTGTTGTCAATATTTCTGGATCTTATTTAAAAATAGTTCTCCTCTCAAAATCCTGGAAGATAATACCATATTTTCCATTAGTGAGTTTCAGAGTTGTGAGATTAAAAAAAAATATTTCACTACTTAAGCCATCTGGGGTTGATACTCCAGACAGAATGTAAGCAGGCATCCAATTTCACCTAATTTGCATGTAACTTTCCCCCAGTTCCATTTCTTACTTCCCTACTGGTTTGACACACTGCTTACGTCACCTACGCAGTTCCATGTCTGTGAGTCTAACTGTGTAAGTCCTCAGATTCAGGAAGCAAGTTCTGTCCTTCTAAACTCTTTTTTTCAGAACTTTAGAAATCCCAATCAGGTAACACAAAACACTAGATCAATAGAAACTCTGTTCAAACGAGGCAAATTGGAAAATGTTTATATATTTATGAACTAAAATTTTCTGCCTCGTAATGTATTGTCTCCCTCCATTTCTTAATTTTTGTATATCTCCTAATGAATCTGCAATTTCTTTTTCCATAAAAGACTTGTGCATATGTTTGTTCAATTTATTCTTAAATATTTGATCCCCCTCCCATAAAATTTTCTTTTTTCTTTTTTTCTTTTTTTTTTTTTTTTGGTTTTGGTTTTTTGAGACAGGGTTTCTCTGTGTAGTTTTGGTGCCTGTCCTGGATCTCACTCTGTAGAACAGGCTGGCCTCGAACTCACAGAGATCCGCCTGGCTCTGCCTCCCGAGTGTTGGGATTAAAGACGTGTGCCACCACCACCTGGCTAAAATTTGGTTTTTCAAGACAGGGTTTCTCTGTATAACAGTCCTGGCTGTCCTGGAACTTGCTTTGTAGACCAGGCTGGCCTTGAACTCACTGAGATCCGCTTGCCTCTGCCTCCCAGGTATGCACCACCACTGCCCGGCAAATGTGCCTTTCTTTAAATTTTTTGTAACACCCTCCGCTTTAGAGAAACCACTAGCAACAGGTTATACAGAATGAAAATATCTTTAACATATCCATGTTATTTCAGGTTAAGTAGCTAGATTCTCCTTTTATTTTAATAATGTTATGTTGTTTATGAAAATTTAGTCATTCTATCTGTGGGGCCTACGTTCCAAGATCCCCAGCAGATGCCTAAAACTACAAATAGCAGTAACAAGCCACATATATTTACTTTATAAATAAAATATGCATATATGCATGTATATGCTGTGTTTTTTCCCATGCATACATTTCAATGATAATGTTTAAGTTATAAATTAAGCACTGAGAAATAATAACTAAAAGATAAAACGGAACAATTACAACAATACACAGTAATAAAAGAGATTTTTATTATGCTGCTCAAAACAGTGCGTAATCTAGAAATGAGGTATTCGTTTCTGGAATTCTCCCTTTAATATTTTTACACAGCAATTGCCTGATTATCTGAAACCATGAAGGTATAACTGTGATGAAGGAGAGTGGCTCCAGGGACCAGGGATTAAACAGATGATGGGTGTCCTTGTTTCATCCTGGTTTCACACTGGTCGCCTCTAATATCCCCGTTTGAGAAGATGTTTGATCTAGTGGTTTTTGTTTGTTTCTGTGGAGACCTAGATCCTTACACACGCTAGGCGAGGGCTCTCCGCCAAGCTACACCCTGGACCAGCTCTGGTGTTTTGTAGCCACTCTTATTAGTTTAGGAAGTTCCTGTCGGCTCCACTGAGTCACAAATAGTTGTTGATTTTGAAAGTTCTTCACAAGCAAAATGGCAGAAATATAGAGAACAACATAATTTTTACAAGGTTATTACCTTGATGCCAGCAGCCACCAAAGGAGATGAAATCAGCCACACGAGAAGCCTAGGTGTGTCTCCCCAGCCCCTTCCCTCCCTAGCCACAGTCCCCGCTCACCTGACTGTTCAGTGGTCACTTCCTTGCTTTGTTTTGGTACTTCAAACATAAAGCCCTAAATGCCGTGACCTGACCTAGCCAGACTCTTCATATACCTTTGGATCTTTTGATCTATAAGCAAACCAACACCACCACAACCCCTCTCTTATTTTTCCTTCTCTGTTTGGTGAAGACCTGTGATATTTTCTGTGTAAGGGTGTTGTGTTAGTAAGAGTTCTCCATAGGAACAGAACTGATAGAATTTATATATATATATATATATAATAAAAGGACATTTACTAGAATAGTTTGCAGACTGTGGTCCAGCTCATCCAACTATGGCTGTCTTCCAATGGAAAGTTCAAGAATCTGGTAGTTGTTCAGTCCACAAGACTGGATGTCTCAGTATATGTTGGAATCCCAAAGAAAGTAGGCTCTAATACCTGTGAGAGCAAGAGCAGTCGGGCAGGGAGCAAAAGCTTCTTTCTCACACATCCTTATATAGGCAGCCAGCAGGTGGGGCTTGGATTTAGGGTGAATCTTCCGACCTCAGATGATCCAGTTAACTAAAAATCCTTCACAAGTGAGCCCAGCCACTTGGGTTTTGGTTAATTCCAGATGTAGCCAAGTTGACCACCAAGACTAGCCATCACAAGTATTGATTATCTTTAAAAACTAATGAGGTGATTATGTACAAGTAGTATGTCTCTTTTGTTAGTGGTATAAATTACATTTATGAAGGGCAATTTTCATAAAATGTGTCAGATCATGCCATTTCCCCCTAGTGGCTTCTCATAGATGTTAGGATAAAACCCCCAAGCTTTGAACATATGAGTTCCCAAAGGACCCTATAAAAGGTCCTATCTACATCTTCCTTTCCAACGGCTTCAGATATGACTTCCCCTCTGTGGTAGTTTTAATGTAATTGGCTCCCATAAGTTCATAGGGAGTGGCACTATTAGGAGGTGTGGCCTTGTTGGAGGAAGTGTGTCACTGTTGGGGTGGGCTTTGGGGCCTCCTATGCTCAAGCTATGCCCAGTGTCACAGTTTATTTCCTGTTGCCTGCAGATCAAGATGTAGAACTCTCAGTTCCTTCTCCAGCACCATGTCTGCCTGCATGCCGCCGTGTCTCACCATGATGATAATGGACTAGACCTCTGAAACTGTGAGGTAAGCCACCCCAAATAAATGTTTTCCTTTGTAAGAGTTGCCATGGTGATGGTGTCTCTTCACAGCAATAGAAGCCCTAACCAAGACACTCTCTTTTTCAGTTTTAGCTGCAGTGGATATCTTAATTTCTCAAACATGTCAAACTTATCTGCAAGATTTGGTCAGTGTGGCCACCATAGCCCCTTGCTGGAAAATGTTTCCCTCTGATCTTTATCATATCATTAAGGCCTCAGGTCACATTTTTCTTTCTTAGCAGAGTATAGTGGGGCATATCAAGAATTCTGGAGGCTGGAGAGATGGCTCAGAGGTTAAGAGCACTGCTTGCTCTTCCAAAGGTCCTGAGTTCAATTCCCAGCAACCACATGGTGGCTCACAACCATCTGTAATGAGATCTGGTGCCCTCTTCTGGCCTGCAGGGATACGTGCAGACAGAACACTGCATATATAATAAATAAATCTTAAAAAAAAAAAAAAAAGAATTCTGGCACTTGGGGCTGAAGAGATGGCTCAGTGGTTAAGAAGAGCACTGGCTGTTTTTCCAGAGGACCTGGGTTCAATTCCCAGCACCACATGGCAACTTACAACTAGTTGTCTGTAACTCCAGTTCCAGGGTACCCAACACCCTCATACAGACAGACATACATGCAGGCAAAACACCAACACACATGAATTTTAAAAAGAGAGAGAGATTAAAAAAATATACTGGCACTCAAGAGATAGAGACAAGATCATTCCAATCTTGAGGCCAGCCCGGTTTACCATAGTAAGACCCTGTCTCAAAAATTAAAAAACAGTTGAGCATGGCACACGCCTTTAATCCCAGCACTCAGGAGACAAAGGCAAGCAGATCTCTGTGAGTCCGAGGCTAGCCTGGTCTACAGAGTGAGTTCCAGGACAGCCAGGGCTACACAGAGAAAACCCTTTGTACAAAAACAAAAACAAATTTAAAAACAAACAAAAATTTTTCTTCTTCAAACAGAACTTCTAAAATGTGCCCTAGTTACTTCCATATCATCTGTTTGTAATAACCCTCATCAGTAGTCTGTATATTTACTTATTATCTTACCTGAATTCATAATGTAAGCATTATGCAAGACTTGTTCATTGATTTATTCTCTATACTGAAATTGGCGCCCCTTGATAAATATTTGTTCTTTCAAAATGATATTATAGGAATATCTCTATTGATAAATAAATATAATCAAATCCTATAACCCAATAAAATAAATGTATATCCATGATATGACTGTGGTTTTTTTTTTTTTTTTTTTTGGTTTTTTCGAGACAGGGTTTCTCTGTGTAGCTTTGCGCCTTTCCTGGAACTCACTTGGTAGCCCAGGCTGGCCTCGAACTCACAGAGATCCGCCTGCCTCTGCCTCCCGAGTGCTGGGATTAAAGGCGTGCGCCACCAACGCCCGGCATGATTGTGTTTTTAAAGCATATCTGAATCGCCTCTCTGGAGGCTGCTGCAGTAAGTTCGGGAGTTGAAAGTGGGCCAGCCTGGGCTACATAGTGAGTTCAGACCCAGCCTGGACTACAAAGCCGACCCTGACTCAAAACAAAACAAATCAAATCAAAACAAACAACCTTAATAGACATGGTGGCCTATGCCTTTGATCCCAGCACCCTGGAAGCAAAGGAAGGCATATTTCTGTGAGTCTGAGGCCAGCCTGGTCTACACAGAAGAGTTTCCAGTTAACCAGGGCTACATGGTGAAACCCTGTCTCAAGAAACCAAAACCGACATTTGTGTTCTTTTCCTTGCCCCTCTTTCCTGGCTCCTTCTTGTGCTTGTTATATTGTTTTTTTTGTTTGTTTGTTTTTTTGTTTTTTTTTTTTTTTACTTCTTTGACAGACACAAGCTGAATTATAAGAAAATAAAAGGGGATTAACTTTACCGTGGTGAAAAACGGTCCTCCCTTTTTAAAAGAATGATCTAGTTGAAAGAACTCAGACTCCCCAAATAGCCCAAGTGCTCATTTACAATAGCATATGTAATTATCCAGCAACACACAGGGAGTGCATGCTCATCCCTAGCCCAGTGTAACCAGGACGCCAAGGTCTAAATCTGCCTGTGTGTAGTCACTTTATTCTGCTTTGTGCCAAAAAAAGGTGACTGTAGTTCATAGGAAGGTCATTCTTACGTTGTCTATATAGGGACATGGGACATATACAAATGAAAAAGTTAACTGGAAGAAGGGGCATCTGAGGATTCGCTTTTTTTGAGGTAGGGTCTTGCTATGTAGCCCAGGCTGGCCTTCAGTTCACGACCCCCCTGTCTCAGGCCCCAAGTGATGGGGTTAGAGACATATATCACCACACCTTGCTGAAAGGGAAAACTCTCACTTGCTAACGATTATGACTTCTTGTTCGGAAGCAGTGTCTCCACTCTCCCCCAGGATCTACCAACAACTTCTCTAGAACTCTGGGGCTCACCGAATGCTAACTGAATGGAACAGTTTGACATAAACAATATCACAGCATAGTCCCTGACAAAATGCCAAATAAGGTGAAACAGAGAGTTGTGATCTAAAGGGTGCAGAGCTTCATTTCTGCAAGATGGAAGAGTCCTGGAAATTGTGGTGTCTAGCAGATGCACAGTCTTTACACTACTGAATTATGCCTAAAAATGGTTGTTGGTCACCATTATGCAGAACCACAATGGTGTGTGTGTGTGTGTGTGTGTGTGTGTGTGGTATAAGTGTGTGCATGAGTGTGCAAGTGTGCAAAGGTTGAAGTCTGTGTCTTCCACAGTTGCTGTCTTCTTTATTTTTTTTCTCACTGAACCTGGAGCTCACCAACTCATCGAGGCTGGCTAGCTGTGAGGTCCGGGATCTCTACCTGTTTCTGTCCCCTCAAGTGCCGGGGTTAAAACTGCTGTGCCCTAGCCCACATTGGCACTGGGAATCCAAACGTGGGTCCTTGTACTTATGCAGTAAACACTCCATCAACCGAGTCACCTCCCCAGACCTCCATAATTTTTAAATTCAAAATTAAGGCATAGAATGGTTGGATGGTAGGACACAGAGGCTGACCCCGGGGAGATTGTTGGGAAAAAAAGAGGTCTTGGGGGACTTTGGGAGAAAAGACTCCAGCCAGCCAGGGAGAGGGAGCACAACTGGGTTTCACACAGGGAATAAAAGCGATTTGGTGGTGGTTGGAGGGGTGCCCAGGCACCAGGAGGCAGATGTTTGTGGGGAGCAGTAAGCCTAGTGGGTTGGCTTGGATGAGCTGCAGAAGGCAAGTGTCTGGACAGGGTAGGAAAGGGGCCATCAGAAAGTGAACAGCCTCGGATGCAGGCTGAGTCTGGACATGAGCCTAGAAGCAATGAGGAGAGACGAGCGGTTTTAGATTTTGGAAATGTGTGATAAAAGGGGTAGTCTAAAAATACTAATGAGCATTCAAATTAGAACATAGTACACATTAATCTCAACCCTGCTGAAAGGGACAGAAAAGGAAGCACCCAAATGTCCTGATGTGACATTCAGATGATAGTGACTGCTGAGACAGACGTGGAGTCTAGACCAAGCGGTCATCTGAAAGCTTTACGGGGAACGGAGAGCCTGCCCTCACTCCGCTAATGTGGAAGATGGGCTCCATCGCTCTCCTCTCCTAACCTCCCCAAGAGGCTCAGGCTGGACAGACACCTTTGTCTTCCTAGCACTGTGGTTAGACAGACAGTGGGCAGCAGTGGCTTCCTGACTAAAATGGAAAGCCTAAAGAAGGGCGCTTCTAAGAAGTGGGACTTCACATGTGTAGATGGGACATTCAGCCCCCTCGGCTGTTGTCTGGGATGTGTGTGGGTTCAGGCAAGAGAGAGAGTTCACGCAGAAGCTGCCCCAGCGTGGTGCTCATGTGAGGAGCAAGCACTCTCCCTGCTATCCATTGCCAAAGCCCAGGGTGAGTAAAGGGCCCCGTGTCTCCGCTGGAGCTTTCCACTCATTATATATCATTCCAATCCTTTTATTTAAAAGAAGGGAAAACACCAAAAGTCATTTTATCTTACAAGTTAATGAACTGTAGCAAAAAAAAAAAAAATCAGAAAATGGAAAGGGCAAAACAAATTAAAATACACTTTTAGACTTATTTATTTTATATCACGTCTCTAAGTACTTTGTCTGCGTGTATGTATGTGGGCCACATGCATGCCGATGCCGGAGGTCAGAAGAGAGGGAGCAGATCCCCTGGAGCTGGAGATACAGGTGGTTGTGAGCTGCCATGTGGGTGCCGAGAATGAAACCTGGGTCCCCTGCAAGAGCAACAAGTGCACTTAACTGCTGAGCGTCTCCCAGTCCCAGACTTAGCCCATCACTGGTTAACAAATATAAACGCACTCAGACAGTATCTGGAACCTGACTTTTTTTTTTTCTAGTGAACAATACTCTCAGAAGTCATGAAATGATGTGTGGTGGTCTGTGGTGGTTTGAAAGAAAATGGCCCCCAAACAGAGTGGCACTAATAAGAGGTGTGGCCTTGTTGGAGGAAGTGTGTCACTGTGGGGGCGGGCTTTGAGGTCTCTTTCTCAAGCTTCCCTCAGTGTGACAGTCAGTCGACTTCCTGTTGCCTGCAAGACGTAGCGCTCTCGACTATTTCTCCAGCTCCACATCTGCCTGCACACCGCCGTGCTCCCTGTCATGATAATGGACTGAACCTCTGAAACTGTAAGCGAGCCCCCTCAATGAAATGTTTTCCTTGTAAGAGTTGCCATGGTCATGGCGATAAAAACCCTAACTAAGGCATGGCCGCATGCCATTCCACAATTCGAGGACGGCAGAGGCCACGGTCTAATTGTCAATGTCCCATCACTGCTATTTGGGCAACATTAGCCTTATGAACAGTACTGTGATGAATGCTAAGAACCAAATAACCCTGTCCCCGGCATCCTAACACTCTTCTTGTTGGTGGCAAGAGTTCATCGAAGTCCCACTCAGCAGCGGCAACCTGTGGCACCTCCCCCGAGGGAAGTGCATGTCCCTGCAGGGGCTAGGCTGATGTGCCATTTCTTGCGGGAAGGCTTCTCTAGACCGGACGGATCCAAAGTGTGCCCTCTCTAGCCCGAATACACTGATGTCCTGTGTAATAAAAGTTGTGCCCTCTATCCAGCACTTAAACTTTCTTCCCCATCAGCAGCCCCCTTCCTCTCCGGCCACATGGGAAGATTCTTGAAGGTAGAGAGCACGTTGAGTTCCTCTTCGGGTTCTACGGCACATATGATCAACTCTCAACAAATACCGTCTAAATTAATTCATCTAAAACCTTGACAGGAAGTTTATGGTAGTGGTGGGGGTGTCTCTAACTTTGATTAGGGTTTAGGAATAGTCACTGGGACCAAAGAAAAGGAAACCAGAAGCCTTCCTTTGTTCCTCCCATGGCTCTACCAGAGCCTAGCACTCTGCCTTTGTCCTGGCCCTATCTCCTTGGTCTAAACCCTCAAAGCTCTGAGTAATACTAAGAGAGCAGCAGGAATACATGGATGATCTCATGAAGACATCTGACAAGCGTCTGCCAATTAAGACTAAGGGTTTGTAGTAAGCTGCCCGCATCTCCAAACGGTAGTTCACAGGCTTTGTCATGAAAGGGGGACAGAGGCCAGAGGTCAACAAAACAGACCTTCCTGGCAGGTGAAGGGAAGATACCATTGCCTAATCCCAGGCTAAGACAGACGTGGCTGGGCTGACTCTGCCATATGGGACATCATCTGCCAAAGTGCAGAAATAGATAGAAGCGGCCCCCAGAGCCAAAGCTCTGTAGTCAGTGAAGATACCCTCATGTGGCCCTCCTCAGGTCCGGTATGCAGCACATTCCCAGGAAAACAAGCTTGTGAGCCTTGCTTAGAAGGCTCCCAAGCCTCCTGTCCACAGGCTGTAGGACTCAGGATAGACGCGTCCTCCTCTCAATGGTCCTCAGGCTCAACCAGGTGAGAGCCCAAGGTCAATCCTCAGTTGCTGTGAGGATTGTCCCTCTGGGTAAAACAGGAATCTCTGAGCCAGGGGCTCTCTGTGAGACAGTGAGGAGCAGCAGGTGTGTGCAGATGAAGCGTGGCATTCTCCTCAGAACCTTCATCTGGCCACACATCCCAGGTTGGGGCAGAACAAGGAGAGTGCTCTGTTGCTGCTTTGGGAGCAGGATGTGGAGAAAGTGCGGAGTCCCAAGTCACGAATCCTAAGCTGCAAATCAGGAGGCCTGGAGTGGAGGATGGCATGCCTTGGGTAAAGCACCCGGCCCCTTCGAGCCTGCCGAAGAAGAGTGAGGGACCAGGTTTCACTACTGCCTGCAGAAAAGCTAGGAGGTCAGAACGCGATTCTGAAATGCCAGAGGGCTACAACAATGCTTCTGTTGTGGTAAACACCTACCCCATCCACACCGAAGTCAAAGCCAAAAAAGCCCCTGAGGGCCAGCCATCTGTCTACCTTGGGGACTCAGGAAGCCTGCATCAGGGTGTTCTGGTGAGCAAACACAATCCAGAGCCACACAGTGTCTGTTTTATCTCCAAACTAGAGACTGCTCCAGTAGCAGCGACAACCTGCCTCACCCCTCCGCTCGCATCCCCTCTGACTCTCCATGTCTGCTTTCTACTGCTCCTGTGGCAAGGACTACAGGACTCAGCCTTCCCCAAGGGAGAGACTCTCAGCCCTAAGGGGGTTCAGTACTCGCCCTGACAAGGCCGGCAAAAGCATTGTGATCTGAGAACTGTGAGGCAGAGTTTTAGATTTGGTGGAAAGCGCAGACCACCCACCATCTGGAGTCAGATAAACAGACTGTTATGTAAAACATGGACAAGACCAGAGAGTTACAGGAATAGGGAACAAGAAGAACAGTTGAGACAATGGCAAATCAGTTTGCAAATTGCTCAAAGCAGTGAACCCAAGAAAGGGCTCAGAAGATTGAAGAGCCGAAGTCCCTGACCTGAGTCACCTGAGTACCCTTTGGTCCGTCTTCTGCTCCAGCACAGCTGCCTGTGTGAATACAGACTCAACTCCTGTTGGAGGGTCACACATACCCAGCCATTCCAGGCTGACATTCCAGGACAGTGTGCAGTCTGAGAGATAGGGACCCAGCCTGCTTTCAGGGTGAGGGGCGGACAGTTCCACACAGCATCCCACATATTCTGATAGAATTGAGTACACAGTAGAAAGCTTAGTTGTGTAGTGGGCTCCCTCTTCCCTATCTTGTTCCCGCTCACACTGCTCCCTCACCCTTCTTCCCCGACTTGCCCCTTAAACAAACTCTGCCTCAATCTCTGTATCAGTCCTGTTTTTCAGCCAAACTCAAACCAAACCACCAGTAAAGAATCTGGTACTTTCGAACTGGTTGCGGAGTTTGGTGGTGACTTGGCATAATTTTTGAATGGATGCCAAGCTGCTTTGAAAAGCTCCCTGTGTAATGAACGCCTTTGACTCTCCATTCATCACCTGGCTAGTTACTCAAATCAGTGGCAAACCTCACCGGTGTTGCCCTATCCAACAGTGACTAAAAATCCCCCCCAGGTCTCTCTCTCTTTCTCTCTCCTCATGGAAAGGTCCTCAAGAATGCAAGGGAAGCACTCTCCCCCTGAGCCATACCCCCAGTCCCACAAACTCTTTGCTAGTCCTCTGCAGGTTTTTAAGGTCATGGTCTAGGAGGAAAGATCATCTCCCTCACGGTACCCAACCCACACTGAGCTCCGCTCAGCATCACGCCTTCCTGGAAGAGACAACAGCTTTCACTAGAAGCATGATTTCCCTCTTGAGGAGGTGGGGGGTGGGGGGCAATCACTCAGACTTAGCGGGGAGAACACACCTGTGCTGTGCCTTGAGATCTATATGCACCCCCAAGGGAACCCAGTGAAAGCTGACATGCATACAAGCCACAAAAAACGTACATGTGCCCAGAAGAACACACATACCCAGAAAAGAAAAAAAGAAAGAAAGAAAGAAAGAAAGAAAGAAAGAAAGAAAGAAAGAAAAGAAGGGAGGAAGGAAGGAAGAAAGAGAGAGAGAAAGAGGGAGAGAGAAAGAAAGAAAGAAAGAAAGAAAGAAAGAAAAAGAAAGAAAAAGAAAAAGCAGGAAGAAAAGTGGAACCACTAGCCAGAGTTCTTGCCAAGCAGAGGGACCATTTTTCATTTTTTCTTAGAATTGTACTTCCATGTATTGTCTACAGTGAATGTATAGTAATCTTAAGTTTTTAATTAGAAAAGAATGTCATTTGTCTCTTCTGTACTATGATAGCTACAGAGCTTTTACACATGACCTAAAAACGCCCAAAGATCAAGTGAACGGGGTAATCTTGGACAAGATTGTGTGCCTGGAGTTTCTTAGACAAGAGCTGCAGAAACACAACATATTATCATTATCAAGCATTTTCTCCCTCAGTAACTCGGTCTTTCTGAGGAAGTGGAGCACAGAAATCCGAGTCAATTGCCCACACACCTCTGTGCCTGAACTCTGACATTCACTGTCCCCCACCCCCTCTGCCTCCGCCTTTGAGCGGCTCCTTGGGGCAGAAGAGCCCAAGAGCACTTAAGGAGTAAGCCTCCCATGCTAGCCGCCCAGGGATGTGGGCATCCTGCTGAACAGCAAGGGGGGCTGAAGGGCAGCAATCAGTGAGCTGGGGAGCCCCTGAACCAAGCCAGTTGTTAAGTAGGCGTGAGAATCCATCAGCTGGAAACACCGAAGGCGGGCAGGCAGGCGGAATGATTCTGGGTGAAGGAACATTGTAAATGTTGTCACCCAAAATAGAGCTGAGCTGAACTTGGCTCCCAGGCACCGCAAGCCTCCTTCCTGCTCTCTGCTGGCTCTCCTCCGAGCCCTGGAGATCCTCTGCAGGTGCCACACCTCCTCAGGCTGCCACCAGGATTGGCTTTGCCTGCGGAAGCAGGGGGTCACCAGGCAGAGGCTGAACTGGAACACCAGAAGTCAGCCCTGAGGATAGACTCATCCACAGCTGGCCCTACAGTCACACAAACAATATAAACCCAATACCAGGGAACTCAGAGGTCAAAGGCAGGATGATCATACAGCTTCCCCCTCCTTACTCTCACCGGTACCTTCCACCCCATGGCTCCTGTCACCCCAAACCCTGTCCCACTCTTCCTCCCATCCTCTGAGAACCACCTAGTCGGCTAAGCCAGAAAACTCAGCATGATGTTTGAACAAGCATCCCTTTTTACTCCACACATAGTAACTGGCTCTTTCTTCACATGCTCGACGATCTGCTACTCTCTTCCTTACCTATAGGCTCTGTTGGACTCCAGACCTCCATTGCCTTTCCCCTGGATGCCTACAGGGTTGTCCTAACTGCTCTTCCATATTCCATTCCTTCCCGAGTCATCACCAAAGTCAAGCCTGGTCATTTCAACCATCCAACAGTATCTGTGGATCCTGTTCAGTGGCTCATCACTACCAACAAACACAATGAAGTCCAAACTCCAACGTGGCCCTCAAAGTCCTTTAGCATCTTTCAGGGACCTCCTTTGCTAGTCTCATCCCCTGCCTTTTCCCATCCTCACACCCCCTATTCTAACTACACCACACTTCTCAGATGCCCCAGTTTCTGTGACCTTGGACAGGACACTGAAGCTGCCGTCCCTGTGGATGAGCGTCTGTCCCTAGATCTCCTGTCGGCAACTGCATCACCTGTTTGGCATTTGGGCTCAGCCAATCAGGTCCTTTGTTTTCCTCTGTGCTATCACAACTAGCCTGAAAGAGCTTGAAAAAAGAAACTGTGTCTAAATTATTTGTTCCCAGTATCTACCCCCATCCCCAATACTTTAAGGCATATTTATAGTCTGTGATGCTAATACTAGTTATTGTTATACGCAAGGACTTCTTGTTACCCTAGTCAAGTAATAAACAACCTGAAGATATAGGTCATGTCTGGAATTTCTTTTGAATCTACCTAAATATATAGCATATGGCATATGAGCACATGACTATGTCTCAGGAAACAATAGGCAATATACTATTCGATTAGGAAGGCAGATATTGCGGGGCACCTGCTCTATTCAAACAGTGAAGATGTGACAGGGAGAAACATCTTTGCCCAGTTGGAACCTATGATTCTGGGAAAAGGAGATAGACATTTATAAGACACACGATACGTTGCTGGTTTATGGTGATAAGAGCTGATGTACAACTGAAGCAAAGAGAGGGAGAGGCAATGATATAGGGCTGCAGCTCCAGACGGAGAAAAGGCAAAGGAGAAAAGAAATCTGTATGGTTTATACAGATTCCTAGGTGGACAGCAAAGACGACACTCCTGAGATAGGAATGTGTCCAGCTGATCCAGAAAATAACAGGGATGGTCATGCAGATAAAGTAGGAGACACGGGAGGTAGAGTAGATCTGGGATCAGAGAGGAAACAGAATATGCCAGTGAGTTTCTCCAGTCATCCTCCTCTGTGAGAGAGAGAGCCACGTGAGGCTTGGAGCAGAAGGATCGCACCAGCTCATTTATTTTTGATTGTTTGGTCAATCTGGCTATTGCGTTCAGAATAGACCACAGAAGCACAGGAACCAATCTGATGCTATTAAAACAAGGCAAGCAATCTCAGCACCGTGGGCAAGTGGGGGAGGTGGAGAGAAGCGCATGGATATGGAGGGAGAACTTTGAGGATTTGGGAGCAAACTGGACGTGCAGTCAGAGAAGTGTGCTACCAGAATTGCTCCAAGAAGTTTATTTGAACTACTGATCTTGCTTTTTTGGAGTTGGGACAGATGACAGGAGACATTCTGGTGCTTTTGCTATGAACTGGCAAAATTCCCCCCTTTTTAGCTACAGAACGTGGCAATGTAAGAGATAGCAAATGTGCCTCTTCATAAATGAACAGATACCACTGCTGGTCAGAAGCCCATGCTTGAGGCACGTGGCTAATTCATTGGTAGGGGTCCTGACTTGAGAAACGTTGTCAAAGCAAAGTGCAGTTGTGTAAAGGATAGGAAGAGATACAGAATGTGCTAGAATAAAGTAGGAGACCAGAAAGAACCAATGATATTCTAATTCATAGAACCTCTTGAGTATTTCACCTACCAGATTTGAAGGTGTGATTAAAGTAGTATCTTAGATTACCTGGGTGGGCGCACTATGGTCACAATGGCCCTTATAAGCAAGTGAGGGGCTGCAGAGACGGCTTGGTCCATAAAGTGTTGGTCACATAAGCACAAGGACCTGGGTTGATCTTCAGCACCCAGGCAAGATGCCCAGCGTGGTATCACACACCTGTAATTCCAGCGCTGGGGAGCCAGTGACAGACCGATCCCCAGGGCTCACTAGCCAGCCTGCCTAGCCTGATTGGTGAGTCTTAAGTCTCCAACATGTGACTTGGTCAAAACAACAACAACAACAAAAACAACAACAACAACAAAGTAGAAACCGCTTGAGGAGTGAGGCCCAGGATTGACCTCTGACCTCCATACACATGTGCTCACATATGCTCACACATGTACCCAATGAATTAAGCTTTCACAGCAGAGAGCACGCAGCATTCTACAATGAATACACGTGGAAGGCCCATGGCAATAGGAAATCACGATCAGGCAGACACAGAAAACAACTCTTGCAGACAGGATTCACCAGTGGATGCTAAAATTAGTGGCCCAAAGTCAGAAGATAAAAAGGATTTTCACAGTTTTAAAGTATGTCCTCCAAGATATTTTTAACTATAAAGGGATAGTCACTTTACTGTGCAGAAATGCAGCCGACACCGCTTTACCACGTGACCAAGGTTGTCATCAAGGTTGTACGATGTCCCGAGAAGCACAAAATCACTTCAGTTAATCTTTTTGAGAGGTGTAACCTTGGTTTAATAGTAAGAAGCCATTAAGCAATCCTAAAACAGAGGTGCCTAGTTCCAAATAGCTGATCAATGCTCTTCCAAAAGGGCAAGACCGTGGAAAACAAGGAAAGACGAAAACACATACAAAGAAGAGACCAAGCTGGAACAATGGCTCTGTGCAGCTGGGGTGCAGTAGAATTCAAAGACACTCATGGTTAGTTAATAGTATGGTGTCCATGTTAATGCCTTAGAGCTTTGATAATTGTACTCTGGGTATGGAAGGTATTGATACTAGGAAACGTGTGTAGGGGAGTACAAGAACTCTCTGTACTGTTTTTGTAACCTTCCTGTGAGTCTAAAATTAGTTCAAAATGGAAAGTTAAAAAAGAGAGAGTCTGTGTCCAGATCCACTACCCACCAAGCACCCCTCGGCAACTTCAGGAAGCTTTCCCTCGGTTTTAACTGCAAAACACAGTGTCCCCAACATCCTCTCAGGAGATGTGGAGCCTGGTGGACTCTCCCACCCCTGCAAATCATGTTTATCAGGCCTTCAGTTCCTGGGACTTTGAAGGTTCAGATCCTAAAGTGCTAAATACCCCTCTCTCAACTGAGAGCATCAAAGGACCCAAATGATAGATCTGAAATCGCCACTGATGACAATTCCATCATCACCGAGGCTCACTGACCAGAGAAAGGTGCTCAGGGATTAGAAGCTGGTGGTCCTTCCAATACTGTTCCTTGCTACTGTCATGGCATGGCAGTCCCTGATTGTTCTGCCAGCACTGTGAGCATAGGCTGGTCTTGCATCCATTTGTAGAGCTATGCTTTTGTCTGGCAAAGTCATCCTTGACAAGAAGGCAGGGAGCTCTTGGTCTCAGAACCCGCCTCTCTAGCTGCATCCTCTCTAGCTGCATCTTTACCTGCCTTGTTTGCCTTGCTGTCCTCACGGGGTCCACATTCTCCAGAGAAAGCCATATCAGGAGTATACCAGGCTACTTACTATAATCTCTGGCTGGGCATCAAAGGTGTGCCTACACCTGCACAGGCCCAGTACCTCTGGTATCACACATACCCACTCCACTGCCCAGGGTATGCCACAGGCATCCAAACTCAGGACTAGTGGGTAGTAGGACACAGGGGAGACACAGTGACTCAGTGATAACGTCTAAACACCACCACCTCAGATATAGCCTTCCTAGTCTTTCGTAGGGCCACTAGAGTCCTACTGTAGGTAACTCGATGCCTAAGATGTCTAGGTCAAAGGTTCTGAAAATCATTAGTCCCTCCAGGAGACCACATAGAAAAGGGCTGTTAGCACACCTTTTTCAATCTGCCTCAGAGAGAGCAAGCCAGAAAGAAAGGGTTATCACATCCTATGACCTAATAAGGAAGGGCCTTCATCTTTGGGTCTTCCATCAGTGATACTGAAATGTGAGCTAGGAATATCGATCAGTGGTAGAACATCTGCCTCGCATGGGAGGCACTGGGTTCCACCCCAGGCACCACAATTGATCAATTGATAATAAAGTAATACTAAAACATGCCGACTCCTCCCCCTCCCCGTCAGTCCACACACGCTCATCTGTACTGTGAGAGCAGACCCCCTGGCTTTGTAAGGGCTCTTATGCAGTGTTACAATAACATGGGGACTGTTAAGCTTCTGCAGAAGCCTTTGCTCTCAAAGAAAGCTTTGAAGTACAGATTGCCCTACTCTGGCTCGAATACACCACAGGTGTGAAATGGCACAGCCATTCTGGAAGGCAGCTTGATAATGTGTCAAATGCCTTGAAAATGTTCCTAGCCATTGACCCAGCAGCAATCTTGCTTCTAGGAATTATCCCAATAAGATCAGAGATAGGTACAAAAATTACTGTACCGAGTGTCTTCCCAGTTTGTCTTTAGAAGAGCTTGCAAGAATGTTTCAGGACTGACCACTGTATAACTAAATAAAGCACAGTAGAATTCTTAGATGGCCTAATAGTTATCCATTTAAAAAAAGAAGAAGAAGAAGAAAAAGAAAAAGAAAAAGCGCACCTTCTCCAAGGGCTGGAACTGCAGCTCAGCAGTGTGTGTAAGCCTAGCATATGGAAGGTCCTGGGTTCTAACCCCAGCACTGACAATGTGAAATAAAATTACATTCTCCAAGGACACTTTATCGTTTAGTAAGATATGACCTTGGCTTATGACTCTTGGTAGAAGAGATATGCAAATAAAAAACTCAGGAAGAAAATTCACCATAAAAGTGATCATCTCTAGGTCATTGAGAAATTGAGAGATCCTTTAAATTCTTTCTTTTTTTTTTTTCTTTCTGTTGCTTCTGAATTTTCTCCAAACAACCATATGCTGTTTTCTAATAAGGAAAATTAACATCAAGCCTCCATTGCAGAGGGTCTCTGTAACACGCCCTAGGGTCTTCACGAATCAGAAATGAAGACAGAAACAGATGCCACGGTTGTCAAAAGCCTTTCTTGGCTCACAAGCTGCTTGTGCACAAAGGGGCAGCTCCTGGGCAGTTGTTCTTAACTGGGGTGATGTTGTCCCTGGGGACACTTGGCATGCCTAGAGACACTTGTCAGTTTGGTAACTGGGGTAGGAAGATGCTTCTGGCATCTTGGAGAAGCCAGAAGTGCTGCTGAACGCCCTTACAATGCCCAGAGCCCCACCCTGAAGACTAGTCAGCTCCACATGCAGGAGTACCCGAATGGAGAGCTCCTGCTCCAGGGGGTGAGAACCATGGGTCCAGCCCTGACTCCTGGACCATCCAAAAGCTCAAGCAATTGGAAGGCCTACCAGGAAGCTCCTAGCTATCTCACATCCTGAGCGAGCCACAGCACCGTCTGCTTCAGACAGGATCTGACTTGACAGTTAATGGGCCCCAGGGTGGAAAGCGCAGAGGACTTTATTGCTTACATTAAGCAACCTTCCGCTTCCAACTGGAGGAAAATAAACTGTTCATTTTGCTTAAGAGCAACAAACAGCACACAGAGAACAGGGCTCGGGACCGAGAGCTTTGGCAGCAAGAGCCACGGATGGCGCCTGCAGCGAGCAGGAGGCCTTGTCTGCATGGTTTTCTCCTGTATCCTCATTTCTCAAGCTTCCTGGGTGAGGATGCTAGATTTTGCTTCCAAGTATCTTTAGGATACACAAAAGGGAAACCCATCTCCAGCTTGAGAATGACTTTCTCCTCTCTGAAATGCCTCCACCAAAAGGCCCTACTTGGACTTATCAGGAGCAATGAATGGGATGCCTGCACTTCCCTTTGTCTGTGACCTTGGGCCAAACTTAGCAACTTGTAGGACTCCAGAGCTGGAAAGAACCTTGACCCAAATCCCTTCCCTTTACAGATCATGAGATTGAGTACCTGTGAAGCTAAGAGTCTGTCCTACGTCACAGATCTCTGCCAGAGCCAGTGTCTGAACCCAGATCTTTCAGTCTGGCTAGTCCTTAATGGTGTCTCTCTCTGTCACCAGGGAGACCATTCTGTGAGACCCCCAAACCTCCAGGCCTACCAGAGGCAACTGATACTCTCTAGTGACATTTTATAGGAACAGATGTGCAGGACCATCCAGGAATGTGCGCACATGAGCACACTGATATTCGCACAGCCCTTTGGCCACAACCACTAAGGAAGAACTCTGATACCTAACCCACAAACACGGAGCCCTAGGGGTGCTACTGCCATGCACTTCCAGTGTCTAGCAAACTTCCATCAGTCAAACAAAAGGGTTGCTGTTGGCCTCTTCCGGATAGTGAACCATACAACTGCTCGATTCATTGATTCAACAGATATTTATTAAAGACCAATTGTGTGGTGGGAACTGAACCCAACAAAGGCCATTTGGGTCTGGTCCTGCCACCCTGTGGTTACAAACCCTGTTACAAACCCTCTGCTTGGATTATTTCAAAATCCCTCTGTCTTCCTATTCTGTCTCACTGCCGTGAACTCATCTTTACCTGAGCTACCTTGGGAGACTGTAATGTTGGCTTGTGACCGAAAGGACATAAGGAAAAGAAAAATAGAACGTAAGTAAAACCAAATGAAATGTATACATATTACAACGAATTCCAAATGGGTCAGCACGAAACGTGGTGAAGTTAGACACTAGGAGGAGACCGGCCTATTTACCTTGCAGTAGAAGGAAAGGAACCTCTGACAAATGACATAGTCAGAGACAATGCTGACAGAGTAACAAGATAATAACAATGCTAGTAAGAACGAAAGCGTGAGGACACAGTGTTATGATTAGGACATGGGCTTCAAGGCCTGCCTCTGCCTTTTACTGTGTGGCCTTAGGCAAGTTCTCATATGAAATGGGATAACAGCGAAGATACCAACCTTCCAGAGCTGTTACATGGCCTGAATGAAGTAGCTGAACAAAACAGTCTCACACTCATGCACGTGCACACGCACCACACACACACACACACACACACACACACACACACACACACACGTGTATGTGTGTGTATGTGCGCGCGCGCGCATGGTACCCACTCTCTGGCCCTTAGGAGCTCCAATCTGACCCTTCCCTTCCCTAGGAGCTCCTAGACAAATGGCATCGCAGACTTCCTTGGACTTTGAGGTTCATTGCAAGAGATCCATGAGATCCACGCCGCTACATCCCCTGCAGATTCTCAGGCATAGAGACCCCTGCCCTGGACTCGTACAATGTGGAGCTCCCAAACCCACCCGAGGTAACATTAACTGGCCAGGAATTCTGGAAGGCTGTGTGAAATATCTAAGCAGGGGCTCAACAGAAGGAGAATGTGAGCATTTTCAAAGCGATGTGGGGAAACTGCTGGCCTCCAAGATAGCAGCAGCTGCGGGAGCCGGGCCACAGGGAGTCTCTTTTCCTTTGTGTCAGAAGTAAAGTGCCCTTGGTCTAAGAACCGCATCTCTTCCTGACCTGCACTCAAATGCAAACTCTTCAAGGCTGGACTTGGTGCTTACAAAGCACCTGAATGCCATCTACACACAGAAGACTCTTAAGTAAGGCTGCTATCCATACTCCACTGCAGGTTTGGGGTAGACATAAGCTTTCAGTTCTTTTGGGTAAATACCAAAGAGCACAATCACTGGATTGGATGACCAAAGTGAGTGAGTTTGGTGAGAGACCATCCAGCTGTCTTCCAAAGTGGCTGCACCATTTTACATGCCTGCTGGCAGTGAATGAGAGCTCTGGCACCTCCCGTCCTGACAGCACTTAGTGTTGTCAGTGTTTATTCACAGTCGCCAAAACCTTGGAAACCAGTGATAAACCCTTCTGTTGGGTTAATAAGTTGCAGCGTATCTGGACAAGGAGATACTTATTACTCGGCACTAAAAGGAAAGAGTTTTCAAGCCATGAAAATACCATTATGGTTTAGATCTGGGTTAAATGTCCTCCAAGACTGTCTTGGTAGACATGGTACTAAAATTCAGTCCTCAGTTTGAAGTATTAAGAAGGTGGAAACTTACGATGTTTAGAAATGGGAATTTGGGGAAGTGATTAAAGTTAGAAAAGGTCACTAGGGTAGGGCTCCCATGACTGAATCTTGGTGGCTTTGTCAGTAGGGTGTGGGGAGAAAAGGGAGAGAAAGCAAGCAGATGCTCAGTAGGGCCTGGGGAGAGAAGGGAGAGAAAGCAAGCAGATGCTCAGTAGGGTCTGGAGAGAAAAGGGAGAGAAAGCAAGCAGATCCTCAGTAGGGTCTGGGGAGAGAAGGGAGAGAGAGCAAGCAGATGCTCACACACACCTGCAGGCCTGGCCCTCTCTGCGTCCTGCCACCTTGGAACTTTACCAACAAGAAGCCACACAAATGTGGTCCATAACCCCCCTCTAGAACCACAAACTCATGATCCTCCTGCCTCCGCCTCCTTCAGCAAGTCCTACCGGCGTGTGCCACCACAAGGGCTTGATGGGGGGCAGGCATTATTGGGTTAGGGAGAAACTTGGTGCCAGGGAAACTCCCAGGAATCCACAAGGATGTCCCCAGCTAAGACTCTTAGCAGTAGTGGAGAGGGTGTCTGAACTGGCCATCTACTGTAATTAGATTGGTGAATACCCTAACTGTCATCAGAGAGCCTTTATCCAGTAACTGATGGAAGCAGATACAGAAATCCACAGCCAAGCACTGGGCTGTGCTCTGGGAGTCCTGCTGAAGAAAGGGAGGAGGGATTGTACAAACTAGGGGCATCAAGGTCATAACGGAGGGGGGGTGTTGGGGGGAGGGGACCCACATAGAAAGCTGACCTGAGCTCGTGGGAGCTCATGGACTCTAAACCAACAGTTAGGGAGCCTGCATGGGACCGACCTAGGCCCTCTGCATGTGTGTGACAATTGTGTAGCTTGGTCTGTCTGTAAGGCACCTAGCAGTGAGGTCAGGACCTGTCCGTGGCACTTAGCCGGCTTTTGGGAACCTGTTCCCCATGCTGGATTACCTTGCCCAGCCTTGATGCATGGGGGCAGGGGCGGCGGCAGGGGGGGGGGGGGGGAGAGGGGGAGCTTGGTCCTGCCTCAGCTTGGTGTGCCTTGCCCTGCTTTGTTCAAGTCCATGGGAGGCCTGCCCCTTTCTGAATGGAGATGGAGGAGGAGTGGATGAAGAAGAGATAAATAGAAAGGGCGGGGGAACTGTGGTCAGTATGTAAAATAAATGAAAAAAAATGCCAATAAAATAAAATAAAAGAACCATGAGCCACAAACCTCTTTTCTTTATAAAGCATCCTGCCTCAAGCATTTCAGTATAAAATGAAAAAAAAAATTTGGAAAAGGCCAAACCAGAAGGGCAGTAAAAAGATCAGTGGTTGCCTGGGGTTGGAGGGGGGAGGGGAAAAAGAGGGGGCAGATGGAGGGGAGAGAGGGAGGGAGAGAGGGAGGGGCAGAGGGAGGGGAGAAGAGAAGAGATAGAACATAGAACCCAGAGGAGTTTTAGAGCAGCAAAAATCATCTTAGGATAACAACGAATGCATGTCCAGATGTGTACTTTCCAGGACATTGTACAGTTGGAACCATTCAGTATGTAACCTTTCTGGATTGGCTTATTCTTTTCATAGCATCATTTACTTGGACTCGTCTGAATCCACAGACTGTACAGCGCCAGATTGGAGGATGTGTTGAGGTAGGTTTTTATTTATTGTAACAAGTGTGCTTCTCTGGTAAGCAATGTTAATTGGCTCTACAGTGTGAGAACACTGGTTATATGGGATATCTCTGCACCTTCTCTCAGATTCGCTGCGAGCCTAAAACTGCTCTTAGAGATGAAGTCTGCCTGGTATCATGGTTTAGTGTATGAGTGCTTGCTAGCAAGCCTGAGATCTGAGTTCAGTCCCAGAGCCCACACAGTGAAAGGAGAAAATTGATTCCCATAAGTCATCTTCTGATGGCCACATGCATACTGTGGCACAGGTATGTACATGTATGCAAACATACACACACATACACACACACACATACACGTATGGTATGTGTATGTGTGTGCATGTGTGTGCATGCATATGTGTGTGTGTATGTGTGTGTGTGTGTGTATGCATAAAAACTAGTATTTCTAGGTGTGGTGGCACATGTTTATAATGCCAGCACTCAGGAAGACTGTGATTTTGAGGCCAGTCTGGGTTACATAGATTTTAAAAACCAACACAGAAAAAAATTGCTTTGAACTTCTTTCTTGTCAGCAACCAGAACCAGGAACTTGAATTCACATTCATATATATAAGACCTTTCTTTCCATCCACGGGGACAAGGTCTTATTCACGCCTTGTTAGGTCCCTTCCGTTCTAGCCAGAGCACCCAGAGATCCAAGTGGAGGCCTTTGGAAGCATGACAGCTCTCTTATCCCTTTGCATATTTGGCCCTCGTTTTCTGGGGTGTTCCTCCTTTTCTTAAATCTCACTTAACCTGGATATATTCTTCACAGTCTCAATTTAAATCTCTTTCCTCCTGGAAAATCCCCCAGCTCCCTAGGTTGGAGTTAGGGGTCCTTCTTGGCCCCTCACTTCCCGGTTGTAACATTTCCCACATTATACTATAAATCCTTTGCTTGTTTATCCCTTGACCTAGACTATAATTCTGAGCACAAGACATGTCTGTCATTAAATTATATACAGAAACTATTTCTTCCTTAAGTTCAGAAGTTTAATTGTACTCATACTGTGAACTCCTTCTCTCCAAAGCCTGTCTACTATCTGATTTCTTCAAGGGCTCTCACACTCGAACTGTAGTCTTTGCAATCCCCAAATGTACAAATGTGATGCTTCCTGCTTTCCAGTCACTTCCTCCTCTCTTCTAGTTTCCTCCTTCAAACCTGACTCTAGAAGGATTTTCACCCAGACAGGATTCAGTCCTCCGATATTACCATCTTTTTGCTGGTTCTCACAATGAATACGATGTCTTCTCTTCTCTGTTCTTCTCACTTATAAGCATGATCAATCTTTAAAACCATCCTTCTTAGGTAGGCACAGTGGTTCATGCCTGTAATCCTAGCTTCTAGGGAGACCATGGTGAAAAAAATTTGGATTTGAGGCTTGTCTGGCCAATATAGTAATACCCAGAATTTAAAAACAAACAAACAAACAAAAAATCCATAATTAAAAAAAATTCTATTTCTTCATTGGCACAATGTCAATCTTAGTTAAAGCCTGTTGAGTCTATGCAGTTAAGTAGAGACTGGGAAGCGAAGCACACAGACAAGTAGACTGCTCTCACTTTAAATTAATGACCATGAACCGAAGACGAGCCGTCAGTAGGCCTGATAATACTATCCTCCCTAGTATATTTGCCCACCTACTTTCCAGGGTGACTACTCCACTCCCTCCTTCTCCGACTTAAAACAACACCTCCTCCATATTTTCACTGGTGACCTTGTTTCCTTCTTCACTGAGAAATTGCCACAGCCAAGAGAGAATTTCCACAGGCTCCCACCACAGTGCTCACGCACCTGGCAACATCCATACTTGAGTCTGTCTTCCTTCCTGTAACTGAGACGAATGGTCCATGATCTTTGAGGCCGAGTTTGCCCTCTCTTACAAAGGAAAGCATCTCAGTAACCACCCCCACCCTGTCCCACATCACCAATTTCCTCCTCTCAATTGGGTCATCCCCTTCCAGATGTCAGCATGCGGTTCCATCTCCCATATGGAAGAAGAACAATACAAGTTTCAGATTGGAGAGATGAACATTGTTCTGGAGATGAATGGTAACGAGGGTCGTACCAGAATGTGAATAATGTGACGTCCTGCAACTCTACACGTAAAGCGGTTGCAATGGCTAATCTTGGTGGCCAATTTGACACACTTGGAAAGAGGGAACCTCAACTGAGGTATTGCCTCTGTCAGACCAGCCTGTGGGCATATCCGTAGGACATTTTCTTGATTGCTAATTGATACGAGAGGACCCGGCCCACTGTGGGTGATACCACTCCTAAGAAGGTGGGTCTAGGCTAGCAGAGAGAACCCAGGAGAGCAAGCCAGCAGGCAGCCTTCCTCCATGGTCTCTTCTTCAGTTCCTGCCTCCAGGTTCCTGCCTTGTGCTCCTAATCTTGACTTCCCTCTGTGATGGACTGCAGGCTATAAACCAAATAAACCCTTTCCTCCCAAAGTTGCTTTTATTTAGTGTTGGTATTAGCAACAGAGAAGCAAACTAGAAGAGTGGTTAAATGGGAAATTTGGTACTATGTACACTACAGTAAAAAGTAATAAACTCTCCCAATTCTACTTCCCATGCCTTCTGACCTCACTTTGTGCCGCTTACAGCAGATTTGCAACAGACCACTTCTCTTTTATTTCCTGCTAAATCCCCTCAAATAAGGCTCTGCCCACAGTACCACACGGCACTGCTCCCGGCAGGTCCCCAGAGACATCACCATTGCCCGGCCAGTGGTTAGTGAGGTTGTTGCTCATCTTCCTGGGCTCCTCGGCAGCCCTGGGACCTGTCCACACCTCCTTCCTTCTCAGGGGGAGGGCGTGTTCTTCACTTGGCCTTATCTCACCACACTCTTGGTTTTCTTCCTACCTCACCTGCCCTTGCTGTCTTTTCACTGACTCCCCGCTCCTCCCCACCCCCCCACACCCATCCTTTCAACATTCTCGTGCCCAGGACTCAGTTTTTCCTCTACCAACTACACTCCCTGACTTGCAGATCTCCTCAACCTGTAGTTGTCTTAACTTTCAAAACTCACATGCCTACAATCCAGGCCTATGTCTTACTCTCCACTAAACAACCGTTTCTCCCCCAAACCCAAGACCTTACCTGTCCTCAGTATTCATGCCTCTTCAGACACGTCGATCTCAATGTTTCCACTTGTTCAGGTCAAAGGTTTGCATTTGGTTTTTTTTTCCCATTCTGCATTTTATCTACCAAGAAATATTTGGACTTTATCTTTTAAACATACTCAAAATTCACCTCTTCTGATTTTCCTGTTCAGTGACCTACCATGGTCTCTCACTTCGGTTTCTGGAGTCTTCCCAATGGCCTCTCTCTCGAAAGTCTAATCTCAACGCCACACTTTCATGATCCCTGTCAAATGAGCCAGAGTATATTTCTCTGAGACCCAAAACCCTCCAGTGGATCTTTTCCTTTCATTAAAAGCAAAAGCTGAATCTTCT